>VMDR010003580.1:0-70446 GCA_007922815.1 Macrotus californicus
TTTAAAGATATTACTTCACTGGCATGAGTAACAGGAGACAAGAAATATGCTGTCATATGCTTATCTTTGTTCCTGTGTACACAATGTATGTTTTTTTCTAGGGGGGTTTAAATTTTTGCTCTTTATCATTAGTTTTGAGCAATTTGATTGTGATATGACTTGGTGCCATTTTCTTCATATTTCTAGTGCTTGGAGCTCATTGATATTCTTGGGTTCATAGTTCTCAACAAATTTGTAACATTTTCTAATAATATATTTTTAAAGATTTTATTTATTCATTTTCAGAGAGAGAGAGGGGAAGGGAGGGGGAAAGAGAAGGAGAGAAACATCGATGTGCAAGAGATACATAATTGATTGCCTCTCACACACCCCCTACTGGGGTCCCGGCCCACAACCAAGGCATGTGCCCTGACCGGGATTCGAACCAGCAACCTTTTGGTTCATAGGCAGGTGCTCAATCCACTGACCCATGCCAGCCAGGGCAACTAACAATATTTTTAAAATATTTTTTATGTTACCCCTTCCCCACTTCTCTGCTTTAGGTACTTCAGTTACACATATATGACCCCACCTGAAGCTGTCCAGAGTTCACTGATGCTATTTTCATCCTTTCAAATTATTATTTTTTCATTCTGTGTTTCATTTTGGAAAGTTCCTAATGTTAGATCTTTAAGTTCACTTCTCTTTTCTTCTGACTGTCTAATCTGCAATTAATCAGACCCAGTGTATTTTTCATTTCAAACCTTGTCATTTTCATCTTGAGAAGCTCCATGAATGTGCTTTTTTTATATTTTCCATGCCTCTACTACATTTTTTTAATATAGGGGATACAGTTTTAATAACTTTTAAATCCTTATTTTCAAATTCTAAATCTGTGTCAGTTCTGAGTCGGTTTCAACTGACTAATATTTTCCTGCTTGTGTGCATGCCTGTAAGTTTTAACTAAATACCAGACATCTTGAATTCTACCTTTTTGGGTGTGCAATTACTTTATATTCCTATATTCATGAGCTTTGTGCTAGGATAGATATTTAGTAACAGTCCTTCCCAGTAGGTCTTTTATGGTTTGTTAGTTAAGTCCAAAACAATTCACAGTTTAGGGTCAATCGTTCCCCTAGCAGTAAGGCAAGAGTTTCCTGAGTATTCTCGCCAATGGCTGTGGATTACGAGTTTTTAGTGCGGCTGCTGCAGAGTCACTGCTCCCAGTGCTGCATGAGCACTAGACGCTTTTTGCTTGAGTCCGTTTGGAAAATGCTTTTCTGGCCTCATGTCGTTTCCTCACATGTGTGTGCTGATAAGTAATGCACTACATCCCCGCAGATCCCTACAGTCGCCTCCCCGTGTAGCTCTTTCCTCTTTTGGACTCTGTTCTGCAGACTCACCACCTTGGTCTTCACGGCCTTTCCAGTCCCTTTCCTTCACTCAAGGGTTCCAACAGGTTCTGACCGGATTCCCGTTTCCTCCTCCCATTCCAAGGGTAGAAAATTCTCTGAAAGCAGTTAGCTGGGGAAATTTTAGAGTTCAACTCATTTGTTTCCCAAACCTGAGGGATCATTTTATTGACTGATACCGAGGTTTTGGAAAACATTTTTTCATACACGTCGTCTGGTTTTGTTTCAGGTTGGTTGTTTCAGGTGAAATAGTCAGGGGGAATCTGGTCCCTGTTGCTCTGTCTTGCCCATTTTGCTCTTTTTTTTTTTTAGTTCAGAAGGTAAACCCAATCCCTGTTGATCCATTTTGACTAGAAACAGAAATCTATTTTTTTTCTGTTGTTGTTTAGTGTTATCTTGCTTGTATATGTTACGTTTATCCATTCTCTTGCTGGTAGA
Source organism: Macrotus californicus (assembly GCA_007922815.1). Lineage (NCBI taxonomy): Eukaryota > Metazoa > Chordata > Mammalia > Chiroptera > Phyllostomidae > Macrotus > Macrotus californicus. The sequence goes on from VMDR010003580.1 coordinate 1,830, forward strand.
CTTTGGATTATTTCCAATTCTGAGTTACTGTAAGTGAAACTGCTATGAACATCCTTACGCGTGTGTTTTGGTGAATACATGCACTAATCCCTCTCAGGTAGATACCTAGGAGAAGAGACGGGTCAGCAAACAGGTAGACATTTAGCTTTAACACATCCCGCCAGTTTTCCACATGAATTCATTATTTTAAACCCCCCCTGTCAACATGTGAAAGTTCCATTTGCTCCACACCCTCATCAGCACTTGGTACTGCCAGTGTTTTTCGGTTCAGGCCACCCTGGTGGCGTCTCATTTTTATCTGAGTTTCCCTAAGGCAAAACGATTTTGATCCAGCAGCTTCCCACGTGCTCCTTGGCCATTAGAATATCACCTAGCATGAAGTGTCTGTTCCAGCCTTTGCCCATTTTAAAACTGGATTGCTTAACTTTTTCTTAATGATTAGCAGGGGCATTTTTATATATTCTGAACAGAAGTCTTTTGTCAAATGTTTGCCTGTGAATACCTTCACCCTGTCCATGGAGTAACTTTTCACTCTTACGGTATATTTTGATAAACAAAAGGCCTCAATTTTAATGTAGTCCAAATTTTTTATGGTTAGTTCTCTCGGTGTCCTGTTGAAGAAATCCTTGCCTACCCTAAATCATAAAGACATTTTCGTGTTTTCTTCCAAAAGTATTACTGTTTTTGTCTTCTTCTTGAATACAGCAGCAATATGAGAAATTTTACGTAGCCTAGAACTTCTTCCTGCCCTTCCCCCGGCTTTCTGTTGATATCCAACTGTATGACATTGTCCAGAGGTGATGTGAAGTCATTGGCTGCACATCCTACTGCAGTAACAACAGGTTCTAACCCCGTCACACGGTCCCCTGATGTTCGCATTGTGACTTGTAATCAGTTAGCAGAACAAATATTTTGCTTCACCCTTACTTCATTTTGAAGTGTTTCTGTTCTTTGTGTTTGAAAGTTTCCATAAATAACAGGTGGAAGGGCACTTCTCTTTGGCTGGTGGCCCTAGGAGTTAGTTTTTATTTCCTTTCTTGTTGCTTTTCATTGTTTTCTAGATTCTCTATAATAATCCTGCATACTTTTAATAACAAAAAAGGAAACTTAAAAAACAACACCCTGGGCAGTTGTGATGAAACTAACACACTGTGTTTCACGATTCTTCCCCACGTGGGTGAGGCTGACCATACACATTATGAATTGTAAAGCAACTTGCTCAGTGAATGTTACTTAAAAGCTTTCTACAATCAACATATTTTCCCTTGTTAATAACTTACGGTTTTTATGAAAGTCTTGCTCAGGTTTTTTTACTGCTCTTGGTCTTACCTTATGTGCAAATGAAGCCACATGAGTTTTAAAAATATAATCATTTGCCAAGTGCCATGGAGGTGCTACTAAGAGCAGAGGGTAGCAATCCTTGAGGGTACTGTGCATGCTGCAGGAGCAGGAGGACCTCCACATTCTCCAACACCGTCATCTTTGCCTGCATTATTATGTTTTTACAGACATGTATCCAGTCACCCAAGTGGCATTTAGAAACGCAAAATTTACCTGACAGCATCTACAAATTGCCTTTTCCTCCGAATAACTTACACTGTAGAAATGCTTCCACATCCTAAAGTCGAACATGCTATCGTAATGAGGAAGGAAAAAAGATGTCTTTAGTGCTAGTTTTCATATACATACTAAACAACAATATGCGCACATGAGTAATGCTGTCCCTTAAGAATTTACCCTAAACATTTTTCTAATTCTTTTTGCTGCTTTCTGTTTTGCTACAAAACAGTGGGTTAGCAGGAACTCAATTGCAATGTATCTAAGTAATAAAAACAACTTGATAGCAATCATAATTCTTATGTTTTAACAAAAAAATATACTTTTTTTTCCCTCAAATTCTTTGTGTTCCTTAAAGTCCCAGGAGGAGACAAGTTTCAACTTCAAATTCCAAAGCACGTTCACCTGCAGCCAACTCCTCTCTAACCTGACTGCCGAACAGCGGTTGGCAAACTGTAGGCCAAATCTGGCTTACCACCTATTTTTCCAAATAAAGTCTTATTGGAACGCATTCGTGAACATTCATTTACGTATTATCTACGGCTGCCCTAGTGCTATGAAAGCAGAGTTGAGTAGTTGAGACAGAGGCTCTGTAGCCCAGAAAGCCTACAATATTCACAAATGACCCCAGATTTTTAAAGAAAAGAATGTCTGACCCTACTAAAAATATCTGACTGATGTTTATTAAAAATGATGCTGTTTTACAGCATTAAAATGAACAGAGAACCAACTATATGGGAAAACATATTTGCCAATGATACCTTGGACAAGGGTTTGATCTCCAAAATATATAAAGAACTCATACAACTCCACTCCAGGAAGACAAAAAATCCAATTAAAAAATGGGCAAAAGACTTGAACAGACACTTCTCCAAGGAGGAAATACAGAGGGCCCAGAGACATATGAAAAGATGCTCAGCATCACTAGCCATCAGAGAGATGCAAATTAAAACCACCATGAGATACCACCTGACACCTGTCAGAATGGCCATCATAAACGAATCAACAGACAAGTGTTGGAGAGGATGTGGAGAAAAGGGAACCCTAGTGCACTGTTGGTGGGATTGTAGACTGGTGCAGCCACTGTGGAAAACAGTATGGAATTTCCTCAGAAAACTAAAAATGGAATTGCCATTTGACCCAGCAATTCCACTGCTGGGATTATTTCCTAAGAACCCTGAAACACCAATCCAAAAGAACCTATGCACCCCAATGTTCATAGCAGCGCTATTTACAACAGCCAGATGCTGGAAACAGCCTAAGTGCCCAGCAGTCAATGAGTGGATCAAAAAACTGTGGTACATTTACACAATGGAATTCTACGCAGCAGAGAGAAAGAAGGAGCTCCTACCCTTTGCAACAGCATGGATGGAACTGGAGAGCATTATGCTAAGTGAGATAAGCCAGGTGGTGAGAGAGAAATACCACATGATCTCACCTTTAACTGGAACATAACCAACAAAAGAAAACAGCAAACAAAATACAACCAGAGACATTGAAATTAAGAACAATCTAACAGTGGCCAGAGGGGAAGGAGGAGGGAAAAGTGCGGGGAAGGGTTTCCAGGAAATACTATAAAGGACACATGGACATAACCAAGGGGGAGGCTGGGAGTGGGGGAGGGGGGTGGGATTGGCTGGGGTGGGGGCGAGTGGTGGTGGGAAGATGCAGACAACTGTAACTGAACAACAATAAAGTAATTTAAAAAATAATGTTGTTTTAATAAGTATCTCCTTATTTCTTATGTTGCAGAAATAAATAGATACTACTGCTTCTCTTGCCCTACAAGGAAGTTTTTTTCTTCCTCTAGTTTTTCATTATTTTCTAAATTCCCTGTAATAAACATGCATAAGTTTTGCAAGAATTCTGAGGATATAACCAAGCAAGATGACAGCCACGGCTCCATAAAGCTCCAATAAACATCAGGAAGAAAGTACTGAAGTTCTACCGGGGAAAGCACTGAACCCTTTGTTCTCCGAGGTGAACGACAATAATGATCCTGGCAGCCAAAATGCACATAATTAATTACATTTGAGAACTGTCCTAAAATGTATAGTCAATCTCCAAGAAAACGAATCTATAAATAATTTTGAAAAAAATTTAATCTCAAATTTCTTATTAATATTTTGATAAGGAAGCATCATATACCAAGCTATACTACTTTTTGCTCAATTTTAAATTCAACATTCTAAAGTAACTCATAAACCATTTTTCTTCATTTCTCAGAAGAAATACTTTAAGCATGATGAGAGCAATACATACACACACATACACACATATACTTAAGGCTAATTTGAAAAATTAAGAGGGATAGCAAAATAAGTTGATCATTTATAAAATATTTTCAGTTATGATAGTCTACTTGAGCAACAACAGCAAAAGAACACTGGTAGATTGATTCCACTATAAAGGTGAATAATGGTGATAATTCCAAACAGTAATAAATAATAAGCTTAATGAAAACAGAAGAAAGTCCAGCTGCTATAACAAAAATACCATAGACCGGGTGACTTATGAACCACATAAATATACCCTCGCAGTCCTGGAGGCTGAGATGTTTGAGATTAAGGGACCTGCGGGGTCGGTGTCTGGTAAAGCAGATACGGGTAAAACTCAAGGTCTGATTCGCCCTGAGGCAAACTGCTCTCCAGCTGCAAACCTCTGAGATCAAATATGTTATGTGCTTCCAAATTCAGTGGTAGTCAGGCACAGGACTAACATTCCCTGTTCAATGAGAGAAAGAGGAAAGGGGAAAGGAAAGACAAATTCTGAGAAAGTCTACAACCCGATGGAGCAAATTCCATTAGACCTTAAGGCTCAAGAATAAAGGACACATGCTCTGCTGTCCAAGGCCGCAAGGGCAGTGGTCCTGCCCCAGCTTTGCTGGACGGGGGTTGGGGCCACAAGGCTCCAGGCTGCCCTGCCCCATATCTCCCGACAGCCCTATCCCTCCCTCCCCCTGCCCCCCAGCATGGCTCTCTAGGATTATGGTGCTGGGACCATGGCTATGCTGGGACGCCTTGTTTTTTGAAGTCTAGGTGGAAGCAGCCATGCTCTCACGGCTCTGCTGGGCACAGCCCACTACTCCTCCAGCCGCTGAGCAGCACCTGGGATAGCTGAGTTGTTCAGTGCCAGACTGCAGGGAAGGGAGACCACCAAGCGGGTGGCGCAGAGGTGAGCCGGGTCCAGAAGCCACCAGCAGCCCCTCCTCTGCCCTCTTCCATTGTCTCAGACCATAGCTCCTGGCTTCTGTCAAGATGGCTGACTAATCTCCTCATCCGATGGTTGCTTGGCAACACCCTCATCTTCCCTGAACAGGCGTTCTCATTCTTTTCAATATGAATAAGCCAAGAATTTTCCAAATCATTAAGTTCTGTGTTCTGCTTATCTTCCAATTAACAATTCCATCTTGAAGTCGTTTCTCTCTTCTTGCATTTTACGACAAGCAGTCAAGAGAAACCAGGCCACCACTTTAACACTTTGCTTAGACGTGGCTTCAGCTAAATCTCCAGTGTCCTCACTTGCAAGGTCTAGCTTCCACGCAACACTAGAGCACGAGCACGGCTCAGCCCAGCTCCTCGCCACTCCAAGACGAGCGTGGCCTCTCCTCCGGCTTCCGATGCCACGTTGCTCGCTTCCATCCGAGACCTCTTCAGAATGACGCCTCCCACCCATATTTCCACGCACGTTCTGTCTGGGCTCACTCCGGTCTCCTCTGGGAAGACTGAGGCTTTCTCCACCGCGCTTTCCTGTTCTTTCTCAGCTCACATCAGAATTGCCTTCAAAAGAACATTCGCGGCCATGCAAGCTTTTTTTGACATGCAACCGCAAAACGCTTCCAGCCTTTCTCGTTACCCAGTTTTTTAAAAAGGGTCAAAGACTGGGCGCTTCATAAACAACGCCATGTAGTCCCCACAGTTCTTGAGGCTGAAAGTCAGAGACCAGGGTGCCAGCGTGGTGCCTTCTGGGCTGCAGACTTCTCATGTCCTCTCAGGGCAGAACAACAAGCTTGCTCAGGATTCCAATAAGGGCACGAATTCCACTCACTCCGTGACATAATCTCTGCCCAAAGTCCCACGGGGTGAGGGTGAGGACTGTGAATTTCCAAGATGGTGTTTAGACCTTGGCCAGGCTTTCCACTCATTCAGTCATTCAACAAGCATCGTATTGAGCCTACAACCTCCCAGGAGCTGGAAATGGGACAGTAAACAAGACAGGCCAGACCCCACCTTCATGCAGCTGAAACCTGAGGATGGCACATAATACAATACAACACAGGTTTATATCTGGCCTAGAAAAACAAATCCAGAGCATAATCCACAGGCCCAAAAGAAATCAGATGAATCAGACAGGGACATCAGGAACTTGTCCCAAGAAGGGCCACATCTAGGCAAACCTGTGCACACATTCTCTTTGCCTCAGCTCCCTTTTCTCCTGGGCTCCCCCTTGAAAACCTTTTCTCAGGAAGGGTCCCAACCAGTGCACTCACATGGAGATACACACAGCTGACCCATTATTCCTCTCAGAAGGGTCTGCATTTTGTTCCACGTAGACATGAGGCATTCCTAGGTGTCGCAAAGGGACTTTAGGTACCTTCTCAGAGTCATGTCATGCACCCACTTCTAAGGAAGCACTCATCACACCCCTGAGCTGCTGCGGGTCAGCACCGGGCTTGTCTAGGCCGCAGAGAATAGTTTTACTATGAAACACACAGAGCCTGAAGTGAAGTGTACTTGAAACTGTCCGTCTGTCCCTCCAGCTGTTCTGTCCACCCTTTTTCACCCAGCTGTGCAGCTCAGGAGGCTGGCCTTTGAGGACTGCATCAATGGCTTTTTGTCTTCTGTCATTGGTTGGGTTCAGTAAAGGGAATCCCCGCAGAAGACAGACAGAGGAGGAGAGAGAGGGCCAGGTCCTTACTTGCCTGCTGCCTCCCTGCCTGGCCGAGGGTTGGCAGAGGCTGGGTCCTCTATCAAAGATTATGGCTCCCCGTGAGAGGGGCTCTTCTACAGACACAGTCACAGCCACGGCCCTCTCTGTAATCACCCACACCCTTGCCCCTGAAGGTGCCCCTAGAGGGTCCAAGCTCCATGCCGGTGCTCCACCACCCCGGTGTGTGGTCTCCTCGTTGACCCCTCCTGACCTGCCCCATTCTAAGGGACACGGGCTGCACAGCCAGCACTGCCACTGATCAGAGACTGACTCTGGGCACCAGTTTCATTTCAAGCCCCAAGGACTTAGAATGGTTCGGGGGACAGATGAACATTCTATAAATGATGCTTCCTCTCAGAACCAGCAGCGACTCACCTCCAAATAGAACGAAACTCAGAGCAGCAACTGGAGTGAGCCCAGTGCCCTGTGCAGAGGAGGAAAGCCTGAGAATGGCCATGGCTTACCTTTCTGTGCTCAGTGGACGGATGTGGGCAGACGAGCTGGAATCCAAGCAGCAGCAGGGAACCCAGGACACTGAGAAGGAAAAACAGCAACAGGCAGGACTGTGAGTATGTTCCAGGCAGCAGCACCAGCAGTAGGCAGCACATCCGCCTCATTATTGGGAGGGAGACGCCAGTCCAATCTGGGGCCTGAGATGTGACCCAGTGAAGAGGCAAAGGGCGGCCCATGGAGGGGAGGCAGCAGAGCTGTGGGCAGGGTCATGGCAAGGGAAAGATCTGGAATCAGACCCAGCGATACCATTTCCCAGAGGGGATTCTGGGTCAGAACAGTTCATCTCTTTGAGACTTGCCTCCTTCTTTGTAGATGGGGAAAGCAACAGAGGCTAGCTCCAAGGCTGGGGAGGCCTGAAGGGATAACATGCCGTGTGTGACAGAGTCAGGGCCAGTGCGTGCTTGGCCCTCGCGGAGCTGGTGAGGTCAGGGCGTGGAGCCTGGCTGGCGAAGCTCCTGTCCCACCCCTAGGCTGTCCTCGGTACTTCCTCTGCCGGGGCTGGGCCCTTTGGTGTCACACATGTTCTCCACGGCGGGATTAGCTGTGTTAAGCCCCACTGTCACCAGCCCTGATTAGGGCTTGTCATCAAATAAAGGGAAGGTGTAGTAATCGGAGCCAGCTGGCCCCGAGACAGCAGGGTGTGCTGGGAGAGCGTGAAGTGTTGGATTCAAACACATCTAGGCTAGAATCCCAACTCCACCCTTCTCATCGGAGGGATCCTGGGAGGGCTGACGTCTCCGCACCTCAATGTACTCATCTTCTGTAAGGATCATTGCCGATGACACAGGTGAAAACAGCCACACAGTCAGTCACAGGAGACAAGTATTGTCAAGTAGGCTGCCCAAAGTCCCCTCATTTCAGATCATCAAGGGCGCTGTTCTAAGCGCCCCTGCAAAAGGCCTCTGGCCCTACTTTGCAGTCCTGAATCCTTTCTAGGGTTTAACCCTGAGGGCAGAAGTGAAGCAGCCAATGGTTCTCAACCTTGCTGAAGCCTCCAACATAACCAAGAGATTAAAAAAAATACTACCTGGTCCCAGGAAAACTCTCTGGGTGGAGGCGAGGATGAGGAGGAAAACCTGTCTGAACCTGGCGTTAGAGTTTGTGGAGGTAGAAAAGGCTCCTGGGATCCTAAAGTCCATGCTAACCCTCATTTGTGTGTCAATGAGCCCCGCCCCAACAGACCACACAGAGTGGACAAGGACAGACTGCTCAGAGACTGCTGGGACAGAGAGCAGGGTGAAGGGACATGTAACCAGGGCTTCAACACGCCTCTTCTGCTTCTGTCTTCGAGCTGCAGCAGGGCAGAGGCCCCAGGGCAGAGGACCAAGGGTGTCCAGATGCACACATTCGAAAGAGAAGGGCTGCGTGCCCATGCAGACTGAAAAAGGAGGTGCCCCCAGCAACGGGGCAGCGGTGCCAAAAAGAGCAGGTGTGACCATGGCGCTGGAAAGCACAGCCTTTTCCGGGTGTGTCCTCACTGAGACCTGTAACGTGTGCGTCCAGGCTCAGAAGTCTGTGTGCCTTGGTTACGTGACCTTGCGTAAGTCACCTCTGCGCTGCGAAGGGTTTCCTCATCTGTAAAATGGAAATAGTATCATCTGCCCCGCTGACCTCAAATGAGTGAATGTACGAGAAAGCACATAATGAGCCTCGCCTACAAATCTGAATCATTTGTCGCACACCCTGGCACTGTTTACTCATCAAAAAAACCCAAAACAGCTTGGTGTGGCTTTGTTCAAAAAACAAGCGGCAGCTCCATAAATGTGTTAGACCTCAGCCCTCCAGGCCCTCGGCAGACACCTAAGCCGCGCATCGGTAACGCAACCAGGAGCGACTCTGCATAACTGCCCATCCCAGGCTGCTCTTCCAAACTTTCAGCGGTGCGTCGGGCCGGGGAGGGAGAGAATGAGGGTGGGGGAGAGTCCAAGTTTTTCTCTGTCTCAGAGGAACTGCTTTCCAGGTTGCCAGTCACCTGGACTCCCAGAAATTCCTACAGCTCATTGCCTCACCTCCTTCCAGTGTCTGCCCGACGCTGTCCCTTCTCCCCGAGACTTCCCGACCCTGTAAAAAGTGACACTCCCTCCCCCAGCCCAGATTATAGCACTTGCTATCTCACAGACTCTGTCTTTACTCATTTAAAGCATGCCCTCCACCCACTAGAATACAAGCTCCCTGGGATCAGAGAGAGTGTTTTGTCTCTGCTTCATCCCCCAGCACCTACCAGAGAGTCTGCTATATGGTAAGAACTCCGTGCACTGAATTCATAATGAATGCGACATCCTCTTGACAATGTTTGACATGTCAAGATAAATGGAAATAGGGTGAATCACCACATTCGAAACTGTCCAAAGTAACTTGGGAAACTTTTAAACATTCTTCCATGAAAGCTTTATAAACATCAGTTGTGCGTTCGCGTTTCTGAGTGATGCCCCCAAAATAGTTCTCATAGGATTGACACAAGGGACAGCCGCAAAATGCTCGTCGGGGCCTTTGCTGCAAAAATGCAACAGAAGTTGTGCTTAGATGTTCGAACGCTCCTTTTCTCTGTCTAGCTGGGCCCCAGTGAGGCCACAGTGCACAGGGGCACCCCATAACATGCATTCTGGAGGAAAATCTTAGTTATTAAGGGGGCTCTGCTCTGAATGGGATAGAATAAATTCCTCCAGAGGGGGAATTATTCTTTGGCTGCAATAACAGCAGCTAGAGCAATATATAACCCCGGGGGCCAGAGGAAACTCTGCCAAGGGCTAGCAGTTTCCCACCCCTGCTCGGCAGACTCTGTTTTGGGACACCCCGCCCTGCTCACACATGCCTATCTAATTGGTCGTCCGTAGCTGTGCCCGCACCTCTTCAAAACTCCGGCAATCTAGCCCAAACCCTTGCTCCTCCTGACCCGATTCGAAATTAACGTCCAGGGACGGCAAGAGCATGTGTGTCTGTGTGTGCAGCTCGTGTGCTATTGCACTTTGATAGTTTGCTTTGGCAAAGTGCTCCCAGCTTGCAACGTTTTGACAGATTGAAGGCCACCAGGCCTTTGGCAAACAAATCACAGTCCCCTCCAAGCGGCGGGGGAAGCCACATTCCTACCAAGACTTTCCGATTCACCTTGCAGGAGAAACAACCCACCATTTCACACCAGTCAGAAAAAGAAAAAAAAAAAGTTATGCCATTTCCCCAGCGCTGTGCTAGAATTTAAACACGCCATCATCTCATTTCCTCATGTAGGAAACAACGCTCACTGAAATTCGGTACGAGATCTCCATCATGGAACTGGGGCTCTGGGCTTCTGTGTCTGTCCTGCCCACCCCACTCCCACCCCCCTCAACTCCGGGAGGTGCCGTGCACCTCAATAGACTGAACACCACTTCAGCATATCAACTAACAAAACAAGGAAACAGGAAAAAACTTAACTTCTTTTCTTCTTTAGTTAACACAACCCAAGAGAGATTCTGGGAGCAACCTGATCACTAATAAAATTATTCCGACCTTAGCAAAAGAGAGCCAAAATCTTAGCACTGAAGCGAAATCTCTACCTACTGCGCTCTGGAGAGCAAAAATGTTGCTAGGCATGCATTTTACATGCTCAGCTCAACCTTCCGCCTGCCTCCGACGGCAGTTAAGAGTAAAGAAAGCAAGAGACAGAGGTGGGTTACCAATGATGTTAGTCAATGGAGACGTGATGGTTACCATCAGTGTCAATTCTTAAAAGTATCATTTTATTTAATCCACACCTATTCTCTCAGACCCTTTTATTACACCCATCTTGCAGGTGAGTAAACTGAGGCACAGAGAGGCTGTCACTCACTGAAGGGCACACACTCCCACCAAGTAGAAAAGCCTAGTTCTGTGCCAGCAGTCAGACCCTTGGCCTGGACCCGGAACCGCTGTGCCCTGGGGCCTCGTTAGGAAACAACGCACCTTTGAACCCAGCCTTTGCATGTGATCACACCCATTTTCTCCCTCAGTCTTATGCGGCTGCGGCTTCACACATTTGTTTTACTCTCTGTCACTGCTTGCAAAAATAATCAGAAAATAAGTGGATGCAATAAAACCTCGTTTATCCAACCTCACTAGAGAACATTAGAAGTCTTAAAATAATTGAAGCTAACCATTTAAACCTCAACCTTAAAAAAGTCATTCTGTGTATTCCCTCTGCTTTCTTCTATAAAACGTGCTGAGCTTAGGCAACCTTTCTTAGAGGGCTCAGGGTCATCGGTGTGGGTGTGCGTGCTGGGCCGCAAAGGGGTGGGCAGCCTCAGAGCACAGCAGGGTGAGAGGCAGGAGCCTGGGGCTATCCGCATTCTGCGGGCCCTCTGCTGTTACTTCCCTGCTCTCAGGCATTGCCTCCTGTACTGTGGATGAGCCTGTGTCCTCTTAATTAGCTCCCTTCAAGTCAGCCTTGGCCTTGGAAACCTTTAGACAACCAAGCTGTAGCCAAACCAAGACCACACAGGCTCTGGGGAAACGGCTGCCTGGCTTTCGTGGGCTGATGTTTCCATTTCGGAGCATGGACTTCAGGACACCTGTTCTAACAGCACAGTGGTTTTCACTGCTCATTGCCGGGCTCTCCACCCCTGCAGCCCTCTGTGTTTTCCGGACGGGGCCTCTGGAGGAGGGAGGCCCTCTGTCACCACACTGCTTCATAAGACACATCTTTGGTAAATCCCTCTGCTCTTGAGCAGACGGTTTCTTAGATCTTTGCAGCCCGCAGAACTACCAAGTCAGCCCACACTCAGGGCTAATAGATGGCAAGTGAATCAATGAGTGGAAGGATGGAATGAAGAGAAGGAGAAGGAAGGAGATGGAGGAAGGAAGCGTCAGCCACTAAAGAAACGCAAGTGCTGCTGTGACTGACTCTTCATCAGCGAAGTGTTTTCTCAGTGCATCCCAGAATTCTGTTGTGTGGAGAGAAGAGGGAAAAGGAAACCAATTCATCCTGAAAGGAGGGTTTCTACACATCGGAGTCCTTGGCTCTGATCCCAGGAGGTCAGTGTTACCTTGAGGCCTGTAAACCTACTTGGGTACATAAGGAATGGGTAGCTCGCAGCCCGGCGAGCACACCTTGACTCCACTGAACACTTCGGTACAGAATGTTCTAGCAAATCCCAGAGTCAAGTACTGAGTGAAGAGGACATGGTCCAGGTGCAGGGCTGTGCCAGTGCTTTCTGAATGCCTGCCCTCGTTTCATAGGAAGGGGCTGTGCCAGGGCAGTCCTCCAAAAGCAATCTACTTCCCCCTAGCCTCCATGCCCACTGCTCAGACGGCTCCCGCCGGGCTTCCCACAAAACGCTCCAGCTGGTTCTCCCCCGCGCTCTGGTGCTCCTCTGGTCCCACCAGGTGACTTGTGTGTGTGCAGAGGCAACCATGGTCCCAAACCTGCTCGTGCCAGTTGCTTTGTAACGACATAACGTATGCAAATAATACACAGACCCATGAAACAGGGCCCAAAAATAAAGAGCAGTTGTTAGTTGTTCCTACAAAAAGAAGCTGAATACTTTGGAAAGATGCGATCAAAGAAAGTAGTCAAGAAAAAAACCTGCTGGCAAGTTAGGTGTGGATGAGACAGCCGTAAATGATCGGGGTGCAAACAGTAAAACCCCACAATCACTCTGTGATCACATTGCTTTGCAAATGTCTTTCAATTCTCACTCCACTTTAAAGAAACCCAAATGGAAACGTCAGATAAGGCCTTGGGTGCAGTTTGTACAAGGAAGACAATCAGGGGTCCATGCTGAAAAAAGGACTTGGCCTCACATCAAAAAATTTGTGAGTTAGTGTACATGTGTTCCATGTTAAGAACAAACCGTTAAAGGTGTGTGTGTGTGTGTGTGTGTGTGTGTGTGTGTGTGATTTGTATGATTTTCTGCTTTACCCTATTCGGTAATTGACCAAGGATCCTGATCAGGAAAGAAAAATTTTCTGCTTTACTTCTTGTACATAAAAGACAATTATTAATTTATCCATTCAATATTCAGCAAGTATTTGTAAAGCATCGACTGGGTAATGGTCTAGACACAGCTCTACCAACTGTCCCTGCCTACCAACACCACGAGGCTCAGTACATAGTACCCTCTTCCTCCCCCTGCCCCCCTCCTCCACCCCATTTCTTGGTGACTGGCACAGGGGCACTGACTGACACCTCCAGTCCTTCCCCGTTATCACATGTCTCTTTACCCCTGTGGGAATCTCAGTTGTCACTGTTCAGTCATACCTCAAAAATCACGGCTCCGGCCATTCCCTCTGTCATACACATACAAACACGTTATCTTCACCACTTCTTTCTCCTTTCTGTATTCAGGGTCTTTTTCAGCTGCCCGAAGAACAGCCAGCCCCTTTTCTCTTTCTCATTTCCTCAACCCCTTCTGGTGGTATTTCTAAGAAAAGTAGCCAACAGGCATTACAGTAATATTACTCACTGAAATGTATATCAAGGACCAGAAAAGCCTTTAAGTTTCAGAAGACTGAAACCAGAGACTTGACCTAGGGCCATCAATCTGTAAAATGCTTAAAATGATCCAGAACGCTCTATAAAATCTATAAAAATCACCATCTATGCCTGTAATCTCTCTGATTACATCTGCATTTCTTCAAAGACTACCATGCGAAATAAGAATCACTGAATCAACTTTATTTCCGGCCAACTTCACTAACTGTTTGGCATTTCCAATAGTTTTGCTCTCTTCTCTGTTTTCATCTCACACATAAAACGTGGCCATTACGCAGAAGCAATGCACAAGGTCAAGGCAGAAACCTGGACGAGAGCAGCGGCCCTGAAGAGGCTGCGCGGGCTGCGTCCGGGAGGCAGCCGCCGCCACTTGTTGCAGCGCTTCTGGGGGGGAGCGGCGTTTCCTTCCATTCGGTCCCTGAACAAACACATAAAGACGTAACTCTGCATACAAAGCAAAGGTGCAAAGTTTGGAGCAAGTCTTTAGAAATACAAACATTCTGATCCCTTAGCACCTCTTCCTCTCCAAGGACGTGGAACAGGTGACCAAGCGACAAACATTTCTTAATCTAGCCCTGACCGACCCTTTGGTTCCAGAGGACTTTACTCACCAGGCGTTTCGCCCAGGATCCAGAGCTCACCCAGGATTCTGCGACAGCTTCTAGCCAGCTCCATCAAGAGTTAAAATCTTATGTCTCTTCTGCTCCTGGGTTTACTGTGGCTCGTTTTTATTACACTCTGAGCGGGGCAGAGACCCTCCTGCCGCATTACCACTCGGGGCTGCTCTGTCTCTTTCAATGAGGAAGCTGGCTTTCTGTTTTTCTGTGGCTTGGCAAAAACTGAGCAGGGATTTTTAAACTAAATCTCTGCGTATCAGAATTGTGAATCCCCTTAAATGTTTTTTCCTCTCAGGGATTTTCTTGGCAGCTGACTTCTAATTTTGACCTGTTTCCTCTATAGGTGGAGAAACCCTTCAGCTTCTCCAGTGGATCTGGAAGCGTTCTGGCTGCCTTGATAAATATTAAAAAGCCACCTACCCATTTTGTCAAAGACCTCTGACTCTTCCAGTAACCAGAGCCCCTTGCCCCAGAACACTTTGAAAAGGATTTAAACAAAACACTCTAGGTTTGTTTTTGTCTTGTTTTTGCTTTTTCCAGTTTACAGGCTCTAGAAACAGAATGCAAAATAGTTTGAGTCCCTGGCTTAGGAAGCAGAGCTGATGGAAATCTCGGCTGAGCTCTCCCAAAGAATCCCAGGCCTCATAACTCACAAACTCTTCCCCAGGCCTCGCAGCAGGCCTCCGGGGGGAACAGTCCTGCTGAGCAGCCCTCCCCAAACTCTCCCCTAGCGGGACCCTAGTGGTGGAGGCCGTCCCACATTTCCAGAGTTCTGCCATGAGGGTAGCAAGGTAACATCTAGCTTTCAACTACTCCACCCTCATTTCAAGTCTGTGAGCAATTTCTCTGAAACAATGCACAGCTTGGAGGTGAGCCCATCAAGACCCCCCAAAGATATCTAAGGGCATCTGCCTGACAAATGCTCGAGCCCTGGTTGGGCAACCATAAGTGGCGCCATCATCACAACACGTCCTAGACTGTTTTACTTTTTATTGTAAGCTCTGGGCACTTGGGCTAACATATAGTTACTGGGGCGGGGGGAGACTGCACACATCCTTAGTGATTAACTTTGAAACAGAAGGTTTTCCTTCCCTTCTTTTTAGATTCCGAATCAATTAATTTAAAGAGTATCCCGAGATTGCAAGATGTGTTTCATCAAAAAACTGTTACTCATCACAATCACTTACCTGTACAGATCAAGATTTTCTTAACACTATGCAGCTAAAACAAGTGTAAAATCACCCAGATGCTGAGGCTGATGTACCAGCTATCAGCCGTACGTCCTGATTTCCAATTGTGATGTTTATCCACACAGACTCATTGATCTCATAATGTGTAAATGCTACAAAGTTGAACATGTGAAATAAATTTATCTTAATAAAATACTGCCACTGGCTATCTTAAATATTGAGACTTTACATAGGATTTTGATTGAAGATTTTTTTTTAAAGGGTCTATTAGCTTAAAGTTTGGAAATGGCGGGGACAGCAGTTCCTGGCACAGGGCCCCCCTTCCGACCGCTCCAAGGGACTGTGGCACACAGGAGTGAACGGCTCCCAGCCCTGGTTTCTGTTCCACCAATGAGAGACCCTAGTGCTTGCTCTGCTTACCTCTCATGGTGGATGTCAGGATCAAAGGAAAAAAATGTAAAGGAAAGTCATAGATAGATGTTTTGAGCAGAAGGGACTAGAGGTGTCACCTTTTAAATAATACAGATCAATTAAGTCAAAATCTGAGGAGATGCAGACAGAAGACAATATTTTTCAAGCTCTTTAGGTAATTTTATTATGCACCCATATATATACCCACTGATCCAGTAACACCTTTATTAAAAAATATCTGAGGCTTAAAATTTTTTAAATGACAAAATGGCTGGATACAGCTTAGAACTCAAGCTGCTTGGACTCAATGCAAGCACCTCTCACCCCAGCACACAGCTCCCTCAGCATCAGCCGCCTTTCCAAACAACACACTTATCACAAATGTGCACATGGCATATCAAAAATGCCAGTGAGATGCAGACCTCAGTGCTAGTTGCTATAAGAAACTATCGAGTAGAACTCAAATATCGAAATTCTTATTCTCTTGGGCTCTCCACTTACCTGAGAGATCCCATGAAATGGGGAACCATGATGCTGTGGTCCAGGGCAAACGCAAAGGCTCCTGGGAGATGGGCCAGTTTTCTATAGGTGGGAGAGGTGTTCAAGCTCCTGCAGAAGGAACAACAACGCCATTTTTAGTGTGGTGCTCAGGAAGATTGTACAGGCCGTGATTCTACAGCCTACGTAGGCCAGTGAGACCAGAGGTGAGCAAATGGAAGACGTGAGAACTGAAATTTCACTAACCAGCTCTAGTTACCACAGTTTCCAATTGAAGTTTGATTATGTATGAGCACGAGGTACCAAATTTACAGGACAGTCAGCACAGTGACTGACCCACAGATGTTCAATAAATGCCTCTCAGTGATTCTCACTGTAGACCCTGAAAAAGCAAATGCCTACTAAGAAAGGCTCCTGGTGGCTAACTGGGTTTAAATTAAAACAAAAAACAAACACAAAAAATCAAAGCCTATCAGCCATTTCTACACAGGGGCCTCTCACACAAACTGCACTCCAGGGAGAAAAAAGCCTGCCCTGAACTACCTGCCTCCACAAGGAACTTCCTGCCTGCACTGCTTCTGCCACCCGAGCTAGCCCTTCTGAAGGGGCTCCTGGAGTCCGGCTCCAACAACACTGCCTGACACTTTCCCCATCCAGTCAGAGCTACGCAGCTCCAACCAGCAGAGCAGTGCCAATCACAGTGCGAGGATGTGCAGTCCTCATTTGCCTGAGGACAGACCAATCAGAAACCAGGGGCAGGAACTTCTGTCTGTATAAGCCAACCACCCCCTGGCTCTGGGGGTGCACTTTGTCCTTCCACTGAAGACTGAATACTGTGTTTCCCTGGCTGAGCTGAAACACCAGAGATTGCTCGCTGGAACAGAGTGGAGTAGACCAGCACAGGCCAGAGCTGACTGGTACAGAACACAGCAGAGCAAGGCATACTGGCGTGGAGCAGAGCAGACCAGGGAGGAGCAGATCAGAGCTGTCCAGCCAGAGGGTCTGGCTGTAGGGCTGGCTGCCTCACAGCCATGACGTTTTGCACTGGATAAAGTTTCCTTTTTCACTGCACCCCTACTGGGGATTACTGTTGGCACTGAATTGGTGCCAGTGGCCACTATTGACAGTTCAGACTCCGAGCTCATAGCCAAGCTGGCACTGGGCAAAGCTGCATCAGAAATTTAGCCCCATCTGTTTTTGCAGGTTACTTAACCACAGGAAAGTCATTGTGCCTCTGCGTCTGCGTTTCCCCAACATAGGGCTGCTCTTCTTGTGTTGGCTCCCCAACACAGCCGTTTCCTTTGAGTGAGAGGTGGATGGCAAGGGCGGAGTTGGGGGACCAGTGTCAATCCCAGAAGTGGGTAAAAATACTAACCATACAAAGAAATGATATTCTGACACACGCTACAACATGGATGAACCTTGAAAATGTTGTCCTAAGTGAAAGGCGCCAGCCACAAAGCTCACAGTACACGATCCCACTTGTAAGAGCTATCCAGCATAAGCAAATATCCAGAAACACAAAGTGCATCAGCGGTCGCCGTGGTCTGGGGGTGGGGAGGGGTAGGGGGGCTCATGCAAGGGGGTAACAAAAACGTTCTAATATTAGATTGCGGTGATGGTCGCACTGCCCTGTGAAGATACTAAAAGCCATCGAATTGTAAACTTTTAAATTGGCGAAGTATGTTATGTGAATTATATTTCAATAAAACTTTTAAAATGCTGCCTAACGAACTACTGCAAGAGCTGTGATAGTTAAAAGAGGGGACACAAGCCCAGTGCCTGGTACAGAGTGACGCTCAGGAAGAAGTAGCTCTGAGGATGCTCCTGCAAGGAGAGGTGAAGCAGCACGTAAAATGTTACCATAGTAACAACAGGGGGACAACACCCCCTCACCCACAAAACACTACTTTATTCGGAAGCCCTCATTGAACAGAATTTCTAAGCATTGTCAAGCGACCCAACAGTTTCAAAGTCTCTGAACAGCCTCAGGTTTGGTTGAAATGTGACGGAACTTGGGAAGCAAAACCGTGGCCCCGCCTCCTCTCCTCCTGCACTCCTTTCTGAGGAAGACAAACAAGTGAAGCACAGTTTCTAGGTGTGCCCAGGGCTCCTCTCTAATAAAGCCAGAGCTTTCCAAAATCATTGGTTTCCAAATTCTTCCCAAGACGGCACATTTCCTGCTCAGCAGGAAGGGAGAATGGGAAGACAAGTCACAAGGACTTAAGAAAAGACGGTCATGGGAACCAGAAAATTCCATTTGCAGGAGAAAAGAATCAAGATTTTAAAAGTTACCACCAGCCCTTTCTGAAGGTTATTAAGAAAGTAAAGCCTCTTAACTATAATCACCCCTAATTAGCCATCAGCAACTCATGAAATTACTCATGGAACTGAAGACCCTTAAATTCTTGGGTCTCCGCCAGAAGTTGAGATCCACCAGGAAGAAAGCCAACAAGTGCAAATTGGAACAGTTAAAACTCCTCTAGATCCGAGGCACGGTCTTGGTCTTGGCAGGTAGGTGGGAAGATGGGCTATAACTTGACAGTCAGATAAAATCTTTGCCGCGCTCCCGATGATCAGCAACTAATCAATAATTATTTACTCAGTATGCAGAGTCCCCAAGTCCTCTCCGAGGGATTCAAGAGGAGGATGAGTCAAGGCAGGATCTCTTTTTACAATCCAGCTTAGGTGGGTAAGATTTAGGGACACGGAACTGTCTGGGAAAGGACGGTGTTATCCAGAACAGCACAGGGTGAATGCTGTTACACGGGGACCCAATGTCCTAATGAAGCCAGTTCAAGATAAGGAGGACCGATGTGGAGGGCTGGGGGGGGCATCAGCAAGGACAATGGGACCCAAAACCAGCCCTCAGCCTGTGCAGGCTGCAAGTGAGCGACCAAGAGCAGGGGTGTACGCACGGCAGTCTGAAAGACCTGGGCCTGAGACCAGCACCCCCATTTATTACCAGGTGACCTTTGGGGATTAACCCTTCATCTGCCTTTCCATTCCCTGCCCCCCACCATGTAAAACGGAGGTAGCGTTTGCTACTACACCATAGGGTTGCAGTATTAATAATTACTTATTGAGACTGTATTACCCGGGTGCTAGGCACACGCACACACACACATGGTCCCTGCCTTGAAGGAGCCCACAGTCTAGATGCCACAGGGCCATAGTCTCGAAACAAACTGAAACATAAATAAGTATAAAAATAAAATTGTGATAAGAACCTTGGGTAAAAAGCCCAAGGTACCTCAGAAAGTGTGTGGGGCCGAGGTCAGAGAAGGTCCCCCTGAGGAAGTGACCTTCATGCTGGGGCTTGAGGGTTGAGCGTCAGCCAGGTGAAGGGAATGGAGGCCATTCAGCGAGGTGGCAGGAACCTGGCCACGCAAAGAGAATGTGGGAAGAGCCGACCCCACACTTACCAGACGGTGGTAAATGAAGTTCAGGGGGACAAGGGAAAGGGTGGTCTCAGAGGTGACTCCTTCCAGACTTGGGGGGAATGCAGGCAGCGAAGGGAGGTGCTCACAGAGCTTTTTGGCTTTGACAGGAAAGGAAGGGCAGCGTTGAGGGGAGAGGGTGTGCTGTAAAGCGGTGTTTTCCCATCAGACAAGAAGTCAACCAGAAAAACATCTTACTTTGCCAAAAGAACTTGAAAATAGATTTACAACCACTGCTGCTAACCATGGACTTCGGCCTCTGTGTGTATTTTGCCTTCCGATCTTTGCTGAAAATAGAATGAAGCCGTCGTGATTAGCACGTCGTTTGTTAAATATGGTCTCTATCATCTTTAGCTCATCTTTTCAAAATTTATATTTTCAATATATGTTTTATACGCTCACATAATACACTGATAGGTTAAAAACTAACCGAACATACATTGGAGCTGCACACACAAACATTTTTCACTGACGGGGTGTGCAATCAAAAAAGTTGGGAGGCCACTGCTCCAGAATGTTCTGGATCAGTTTTTCGTCAGATTTGATGAGTCCACTTTTTCTCATCACATGGCTATCCCGGAAGAGTCTGCAGTAGCTCTGCCATTCCCTTGGAGGTCACTGGGCCTCCATGATCAGTACTGGGTGAAGTTGGCTCTGCGTTTCAGACGCCGGCCACGACCCACCAGTCCATCACGAAATCAGTTTTGTGGGTCATGACCTGTGCTTTTTCAAGTGAAATAGAAAAGATTTAAAAAGAAGAGAGAACCCCAGTGTTTACCACGCAGAGTAAAGGGAGGTATTGCTCACTCTGGCTCAGTCAGGGAGGTTGAAGGACCCCGCTCTGGAACCCAGAGGCAGTGGAGGATTCTATGGCTGGGGGAAAAAATCGTGAAGATAAGCAAAGCCGTGTTATCCAAGCCCCTGAAAAGTGGCACCAGGAGGATTTTTGATGAGATGAGCAAGAAAGAGCCATTGCAGGGTCTGGAGTGGGGGGCGGGGGGGGGCCTGATGGAAGTGAGAGGTTCCCGAAGACCCCCTTGGCAGCGGTAGGGCTGAGTAAAGCACGCGATCTGCTGAGTGAGTCGCCTTCGGAGGCTGGCTCCTGCTGATTTACAACCTTTCCTGACAGTGAACAAAACATCTAACAATCTAGTTTCTGTTACAACATATGCTCCCCGGGGGGATGGAGACCCCACCTTCTCTCCTTTCCACAAAGATCTAAGGGAAGGCTGACAAGTCACCTGATTTGGTTCAGGCCAAAGTCACAGTCCCACGCATCTGGTGCAAATGTCAGAAAGCTTCAAGGCTCAGGATGGTGGGGACAGGCAGGGGGCCACAGCAGATCTAACCCCGGGCAAAGAATGGTTCCCCAACCCCAGAAGGTGCCACTGTGCCCTGGACAATGCATTGCTCTGCTGCTCCCACCCACAGCCCCCTCTGAGTGTCCTTCCTACCCCTTCTTCGCAGGCCTGACCAGAGCTCCTGGAAGACCCCCCTGGTTTTCGGCCATACTCCCGAAGAGAAAGATCCACTCAGCCCCCCCACATCTGGGTTCAGAAACATGCTGCTTGCGGCCACATCTGAACTACAGGACAAGTTCCACCTCCCTCCCTCCCACACTCAGGCTTCTCCCCCTGGAAATCTCACATGTAAAGCAACCGCCCAGATTAACAAAAGCCTAGTCCCCGGGAGAGACAGTGACTCACCAGCACAAGAATGAGGACCAACGATTTCAGGAAGAGGCAGTTCCAGAGCCCAAATCAGCACCCTGCATCACACGGTGAGCCTGAGAAGACTCTGAACCCACCTGTCGCTCTGTGAAGCCACCGTGAGAGCCCTGGCAAACTGGGAGCCTCCATGCGGGGCCTGCACCCCGCCCCATCCTGTGCTCGCCAATATCAGCAACGCGTTTTCCCTGGCCCTTCCGCCATTGTCACAAACGTGCGTCTCGCAGACCACGGGCCCACTGTGGGCAGCGCCCCGTACTTGGCATTCAGCCGCCTACGTACAGAGTACCAGACAGCAGCTGCCTGTGTCGGAGTATGTCTCACCCTCTCTTGGGTTCCATCATCAGAAAAGTGGAAGGAGAGTCAGTTACCAGCTTTTACCAAGCACCAGACGTGGGACATAAGCCATGTTATTTAATCCTCACAGCAAAGCTGTGGCCGCACCGCGGGCCGAGGGCAGGGCTGGGACCGAGCACAGACCACCAACCCTGGAGCTGGTCTTCTTGTCACTGTTAGACTCACGGCCTCCCACCTAGTGGAGGGTCTTGCACAGCTGGACACTCCATGAATAAGTGAAGGCTTGGATGAACGAACGAGTAAGCAGGCGCTATCCTGAAGGACTGGGCCTACCTCACAGATTTGCCAGGAGATGAGACATTTCGGGGATGACAGCTTATTGTGCCATGCACATCGCCTAGAGCAAAGTAGAAGCAAGCTGAGCAATTTAATAACCTATTATTTTGATAACAAGGAAACTGAGGACGCCGGCAAACACCCATTGAGGGATTACCGTGTGTCACGTGCAATCTAAGTGCTTTGCGCATACTAGCTCATTCCGTGCTCGCGCCCCTGACAGAAGCACCATGGGGAAGTGGAGGCGCAAAGGAGTTAACTTCCCCAAGGTCACCCAGCTGGTGGGTGGCAGAGTCAGGGCTCAGACCCAGGCAGCCAGAGCCCAGAGTTCACGCACTTAACCCTCATTGGACCGTGTCTTCTACCCCATACAAACAGAGCTGGCTTAAAAGATCAAAACACAGGTCTCTGGTGCAGATCTTTCCCCAGGGGGCATCTTCAGGACTGGTCTGAGATAAAGGAGCGCTGTGGGCCTCCGTGCATGAAGTCCTGCAGTCACAACACAGCAGAGTGGCCTGTGGCCTTTGCAGGCTGGCTCCCGCCCTCCTGCGGTCCTTGAGCGTTTGTAGGTGGGGCAAGCAGGTCACCAGCGAATTAGCACTCAAGGCCTACTGGCTTAGGCTTTGTGCAAGACACTTAATATGACGAGGGGGGTGCGAGGAAACCCTGCCCTTGAGGAGTTTGCGCATGTATTGAGGCCGAACAATAAATTTTTCAAATACACAAATGAGTATTTCTTTGACAATGATAAATGACCTCAGACTGTGTGCGCAGTGGCTGGCGCAGGCAGAAAGGCGTGCCCACATCCAGGGCAGTGAACAGCACGGCAGACTTCCTGGACAGCACACCCTTATTCTGCTCCATAGACTTCATTACCGTCTCATCCAACCTCATAGCAATTCTGCGAGGTGGGTAACGCGTGCTGCCCCAGGTTATGGGAGAAAACTGAGGCACAGAAAGGCTAGGGGGTTTTCCCATGCCCACTGCTAGTAATTGGGCATGCAGGTGGGCTTCAAAGCCAGGCAGTGTGACTCCAGGGTCCACCCTCTGAACCCTGCCTTGGACACCCCTGGGGTTCAGGATCCTCCATGGACCAGGCAGGCTTGAGGGATTAGAAGACTGTGAGCTAGCATCTCAGGCACAGGGAAATAATAGCTGGCTGACGGATGAGGTTTGGGGAAAAATGAAGGCTTCCGGAACCTTCAAAAGAAAACAAGGGACTCGTGCGTTTTGTGAATAAACAAACACACTAGTGGAGAACTCACAGTATGAATGAATGACAGAGGGTAGAGGACCAAAGAGCCACCGAAGCCCAGTGAACCAGAGAGGAGGTGGAGAGGACCAAGCTGGGAAGTGTAGATCAGGGAGAGGCTGCCCCGCACTGTTCTGAGGTGGTGGTCAGTGGAGCGGGTGCATTCACGGTGTCTCCCGCACCCTGCCACTGAGAAGATGCAGGGGGTCGTGGAGAAAGAATTTTGGCTGGAGAAGGGAGAAGGTTGCCAAGAAGAGCAGGCAGAGAGCAGGAGGCAGAAAAAGAGGTGTTCTTATTTCTCGAAGGTCCGCCCCACTTAAAATGAAAGCATTATCCAGAGCAGGAAGAACACCCTTTAAACAGCTTTCATGAACAATATGGTGGATGAGGTGCCAGCCCACAATGGAGACACAGAAGCTCAGAAGCTTAAAACAGGGCCTAGAAGCTTAAAAGAAAAGGGAGCATCTTCTCTTTTAACAGATATCAAGCCTGCTGGACAGGGAGCTTCTGAAGGCCAGGGCTATGTTTTCTCGCCTCTGTATCTTTACTTGCCTATGCCTGGCACAGCTGGCCATGCAAGGAAAGTGATGAATTACTGGGTGGGTAGACGAATGGAGGAACGAATGAAGGAGGGATAGCATGTCTCTAACAGACTTTTACTTCTTAGAGAGCAGGGTCCACGTCTGGTTACACTCTGTCTGCTATTGCTGATGCTCACTGAATGTCTACAGCCCACCCTAGGACTGGGGGAAGGCAGGCTAACCCACCTCAGATGTGTGTTGCCTCCAGGGAGGACCCAACCCTCCCCAGCCCTCTGGTGGCTGTCACCACTCTCCACAGCTCTTTCAGGGAATCCCACCCCAGGCAGCAGGGCACTGGGAAGCTGACCTTGTAGCCTCAGGCTGGTCACATGTCCAGCCTCTTCATACTGGGCCAGAGCCAGCCAGAGGAATGTTCTTATGCTCCCTCTGCTCTGGGTCTTTGCTGAGCCCCATGCAGAGCCCACCCGTTTCCTGCTCATATTCAAACCTGGCCACAGAATTCCTTCCTGCCCATGGAATCCCCACACCACACCCTGGCTGGTTTGCCCACAGCAACATGACAACCTACAGAATCTGAATTAGGGGGAAGTGTTGAGAAGATCTGTTAAAACTCCCAGGGTACTTTCAAGTTCACACCTTGCAGCAGGTCTCGTTACTTATTAAAGAAAGCACCTGACTTCTCCTTTCTTACCTGGAGAAATCAGGCAGTCAGCCTAGATTCGTTAAGGACACCAACACAAATTGCACCATTTGCACGGTCATTAACACTGATGGAATTTATATTTGTTTTCAGTCCTAAAAAAACCACTTCCCAGGTAACTAAGGAAACCTCCGAGGGCAGAAGTATCGGGCAGGCGAGACATTTAAAATTAACGAGCCAGCCGTTCCTGCTTCTGCACAGTTGCTTTTCCCGTCTCAAGGGACAGGGCCCTGCGGATCAACGGGAGGAACGCACTGAGTGAGTGCACTTCCTCTGCCCCCAATATCACTTAGTGGCGGATTTACAGCATCTGATAATCCTGGCTGAACTTCTTCACTTCTGTGGTAAGTCTGACACGGAGAACTCCAGTTGAGCAGTTGCGTATCGTCATGATTTACGCCCGTCTTCCCTCCTCGTGACGTGGGATCACAAAAGAGTAAAGACTCCTTGAAGATTTATTCTGTACACTCCTGCTGCCTGGGGTAGCAGCGGGGGCACCAGAGGTGCTCGGTGATGACAGACAGCTGACGAAGCTCAGTCTCACTTGGAGGGCCTTCTCTTCAAGGCCTGAGTGTGCTGCGTTTCCCAGGTGCCGCCTCCCAGCCCAGGATCCCAACAGCCACTGTCCTTTTCTGGGTGACTGCTCATTGTTTCTGAAGTGAACACCAGCGAAGGCATCCTCTGCCCCACTTCCAAAACACACAAATAAACAGCTGTGGTGGGAGGCAGCCACTCTACCTCGGAGTCAAAGCCTCGGGGACACTGTCCAGCCTTGCTCCCCGCTCAGACACAACCTCCCCCCAGCATCCTCTGCCAGAAGCAGTGCGTGATCCCCAGGTTAGTGATCAAAGCAAACAAAATCAGACAGCCACAGGGCGGGAACCACAGATTTTCTGACGTGCCACCAAGGCCTCTCCGAGAGGATGACCCATCTCATTCCAAAATCTGTACCCTCCACCACCACCTGGTGAAGGGCAGGTGGCTGTCGCGCTAAAGGCCCTCCCCCTTGGCCTACCTCCTCTTCCTCCTGATACAAGGCCCAGGTGCTGCCACCTACAGATGGCTTCTTGCCAGTTTGACAAGCACCTGGGTACATCTGTGTGTACCCACACATGCACACGCACACGCACACAAAAACATGCATGTATGTTGGCAAAGGAGGGTGTCCCAAGTGCACTTACACTAAAAGAACAAACTCACAGAAAGGACCCCATTCATCCACAAAATAGGTCAAGGTGACACTTCAGGGCTGGGCGGAACACTGCAGTGTGGTATTGTTTTAGGAAAAAAAACAACCTGTCTATAAAATGATACATGTTTACTGTGGAAAATGTGAAAACTATGGAAAATCATAAAGAGGAAAGATACAGTTACTCATAATCTCACCACCCAAACTAGCCACTGTGACTCTCTTTGGTGTTCTTCCTTCTGGTCTTTGTTTTGTGCAGAATGCTCACACGTATTATCTGCGCGTTTCACACGTTCCCACGTAAACCAAATCGCATCCACAGTTTTGCGCTGTTACTCGCGTTAAAGCATCCACTTCTCACTAGTAATCTTTTTAATATTTTTAATCACTGCATAACAGTAACTCACCCTACGGAAGCCAGGTACCATGTCTAGTAAGTTCCCTTACGGTTGGAATCTGTGGTGAACATCTTTGTATAAAATTCCTCTTCTGCTTTGCTGCTTAGTTTCTCACGAGAGAGTTCTAAAAATAGAATCCCTAAGCCAAAAGGTATGACTATTTCAGATCCTTCATATATGTGGCCTGTTTTCAAAGACTAACTCCACCTAAAACCCCACAGGTAGTAGATGGAATAGACATATTTGCAGCTTAGCCAGAGAGCCGCACTGTCCACAGGAGAGCAGGAAATGTGCCTTGCCTGTACTCCTAGGAGGGGGCCTTTTGGTGGGCCCCTCCTGGTTCAGGACGGGCATTCAACGTGTTTGTTGCCATAGGCAACAACAAAAAAAGAAACTCACTTTAATACGTACCCTTCTGTTCCTTAGCGAAATGGGACAGATTTTCATTTTATCAGCCACGTGTACTGTCTCCTGCAACCTCCTCACTGATGTTTCTGTAGTGCTCGTAACGCTTTAAACTGATTTTTAAGAGCTCTTTCCAACATTAGGGACGGTAACCCTTATTTTGTCTGAGACCCTTTTTAAGCTTGATTTTTATCTTTTAATTTAGTTTACAATTTTTATGTAAATGAGTTTTTAGTTTATGTCTTTGAATCTATCCATTACTTCCTTTGTGACTTTTCAGATTAATATCTTATCAAAGCATCACAAAGCACAAAAAAACTGGGAGATTCTAGCCCAGCTCCCAAATTTCATGATTTTGTATTCATGATTTGCAGATGAATAAACTGATACTCAATGGAATAAAATGACTGGCGTGAGGTTTTTCAGTTAATTACAGACAAAGCTAGGGCTGGGGATTTAAAAATTTATGAAGTGTACAATGCATGACAGGCTAGGCTAAACACTTCTCAGATATTTTGACTGATTCTCAAGACAGCTCTCTGAGGGAGGCGCTGCTGACTTCCCCATTTTGCAGAAAAGGGGACTGAGGCTGCAAGCAGTGAAGCCATATGCCCCAGGTCACAGAGCTGGTAAGTGGCAGCCACATGACCTGAGCCCCAGCCCGCCCGGCCCCTGGAGCATGGCTTGTCTAGCACGACAGTGAATGCCCGTCAGGTCTCCTGACACACCGCATCAGGTGCACAACCCCGGGGGCTGCGGCCCGGGCCCTGGCCGGGGCAGACGCTGTGCGTGAGGCTGTGCTGGGCCTGTTCGCTCCCGGGCGGCTGTGGCCTCGAGTCCAGGATGTTTCCTCAGTGCTCCCACACATTTGCCTGTCCAGGACGCATCCCGGCTCGGCGTGCCGCAGCCACCGTAAATCAGCCAGCCACACACTCCGCCCTTGGTGCTTCTGAACATCAGGGGAAAGGATTTGCCTTTTCCTGCTCAGCTCTGCATTGACATTTGAGTTATGTCATCATTTTTTTAAGTGACAGAAATCTAGTCAGTGATTTGTAGCGATCACTGCTGTGCACTGTGTGCCAAAAGGCTCTGGGTGTCCTTATAGAAGAAAGCAGAAATCTAGCAAATTAGTCTTGCTTCCCTGACACAATTCTGTGACGGGCTAGTATTAGGTGAAGCTGAAATCAGGTGCCATAATTAGGATTATAATAATGTGAAACAGACAGCTATCTCATAAAATAGGAAACATTTTCCAGGAAACCAAGAGAGGCCAGTCATTGGGGTCAAAGGTCACCCAGAGGTCAAGGGGAAAGGTAAAAGGCAATTGGGTGCAGCAAGAATAAAGCTGTTACCGTACCCTTTTACCTTGTACTCCATTGTCAGTGGCCATGCAAATCTGTCCTTTTCCTGTCTCTTCTGCCGGTCTTGTTGGTCTCCCTGTGACCTAAAGCAGGCCTAGAAAACGCCGGCAATGACCCAGCCCTCACTAACGAGTTCTGTAGGCTGGGTGAGGACCCTTACCCTGTGATCTCTGTGACCGTTCTTTCACGCTGAGGTCTTGAAACCAGCATCTCAAGACCTGTCCTCTCATTCAGACCGCGTTCTTGTATTTCTAGTTTCCTCCTGCTGATGGCCCGCCTAAGACAAATCATACAGGGACCGGGTTTCCGGCTGCACACCATGCTCTCCACTTGCAGAGGTCTCCTACTTTGGTGGTGGCATCACCGTCCTGCCATGAATGAAGCTCAAAGCTTCCCTGGACTTCTGTGACGCCCCCACCCGTGTGCCCGAGATCCAGTCTCTTGCCAACACTCAGCTCTGCGCCTGTATCATCTCTCAGATTTGCAGACGATCTCTCCCTCCATTTCCACCGGCCTCGTCCAGATCATCCTTCAGAAAATTACAGTCAGGGCTTCTCTAATCTGCCTGTGAACCTCTGTCAGAGATCAGAGGGGCACGTTTCTGGGTCCTCTGTTCTGTTCCACGGACCCATGTGCCGATCCCTCCGCCAATACCACGTAGTCTTGACTGATTCCTCCTACTTTATTCTTCTTTGTCAAAACGATTCGCAGAAGTTGGAGGATGTGGTATCTTGGTATAGATTTCTCTTCGGAATTCAGTAAGCTGCTTGAATCTGTATGTTTGCGTCTTATCCTAACCTTGGGACGTTTTCAGCAATTAGTTCATTGAGTGCTTCGTTCAGTCCCATTCTCTTTCTTCTCTCCCAGGATTTCACACACACGTTGTGTCTTCTGTGGAGGCCTCCAGGTCCCTGAGGGTCCATTCTTTTTCCTCCCCGCTGTCTGCTTCCTCTGTGGTTCAGATTGGGTAATTTTACTGTTACACATTCGAAGTCACTGATTCTTTCCTCTGCCATTCCCATTCTCCTGTTTAGAACACCCAGTGAGATTTTACTTCAGTTACTGTTTAGTTCAGTCCTAAAATTTTCTTTTTGGTTCTCCTTGACAGCTCCAGTTTCTTTGCTGAGACTCTTCCTGTATTTTTCTCAAGTTTTTTCAAGCGTGAGCATCTCTCGCTGCAGCGCTGTGGTACCGGCTGCTTCAAAGCCTCTGTCAGACAGTCCCCACACGTCTGTCTCTTGGTGTCGGAGACAGTCTTCTGTCACTCAGTTTGGGGTCTTCCCGGTTCTTGCTGTGAGGAGTGATTGTCAGTTAAAACCTGGACATTTTTTGTGTGATGTTGTGAGGCTCTGGGTCTGCCTTAAACACGGCACTGTTCCAGCGGGGGCAGGGGCACCGCCTCATTACGCTCAGGCAGCGAGAGAAGTCCAGGCTCCCCACGTGGCTTCCACCGATGCCCAAGGGGCAAAGGGAACTCATCACTACTATTGAGCAGGGGTGGGAGTTCCAGCTACACGACAGGTCTCCACTGACAGTCCCCGGCTGGGAGGGACCGGAGGGTGTGTGTGGGCAGCAGGGGCCGGGTGTGAGGGAGGAGGTGACAGCCTTGTTAGGTTGGGTGTTGATAAGGGTTCTGACTGCCACTAGACTTCCTCTGACCTCAGTGGGGAGAGGACGGATGTCTCAGTCCTGCTGAGTGGAGAGGAAGTCCAGGCTCCCCACACATCTCAACTGAGAACAGGTGCTCAGAAATGGTCTAGGTTATCACTATCCATTTAGGAATGAAGAGCTAAGCTAGCGAACTCCAGAGATGAAGCATAGATTGCTGGGGTCAGATGGCAAGTTAGTGATGAAGTCAGAGCTCAAAGCCCACGCCCGGGGCTCCAAGACCACTTGTCTGTAATCCAAAGAGTTCCTAAGGCACAGGACAAGCCGTCCCCAGCCCAGTGTAAAAATCTAACCAGCCGCAGGACAGTGGCTGCCTCCCTCCACACCCTGCCAGACCCTGAGGCCAGAGAGCACGCGTGCTGTGTGCCATCACCCCCTAAGCAACACAGACACACATCTCCACAAGACAGACCTTTGAATCCAACACACACAGAACAGACGTGCTCGTGAGCCAAGAACTACACCATCACAGTCACCCTTGGGGCTGGTGGTCTTCCATCTGGAGAGGATCTTGGCTTGCCTACCGTCAGAATCCCTGACACAGAGATACACCCAGGAGCTGCAGAACTCAGTGCAGCCCGCAGGCCGAGCTCCTGGCTGGAGAGCTGGGGTTTGCACCCCGCTGGAGGCGCCTTCCTTAGTCTTAGGGCCTCTTGTCTGGCCCTGGCCGGAGGTCTCAGCGCAGAGTTGCTTACTCTCCAGCAAGGGAAGGCTGGTGACCCAGGAGAGGAAACTGCTTTCTAACAGCCTTTGTTTTTGTTTCCATTTAAAAAGGTTACTGACTTTACTGCGGGTGGAGAGAACCAAAAGGAACAATTTCAAAGAGGCTCAGCATGTTTTGGAGCTGACCAAATACACAGAACTTCGGGGAGGGGCGTAAAAGAAAGAGAGAGAAGGAACAAACATTCATCCCACATTTACCGTCTGCCTGACACAAGCCTTGGTGTTCTTTCCAGGCGCCCCCCTGGCAATCACAACGAAAGTCCCAGCCAGAATCAAGGTCCAAACCCCCAGCACGGGCCATCAGCCTGCTGAGAGTCAGGCAGAGCTGCTAGACTCCAGGACACTATGAAATGATAACCAGTTGTACGGTATATAATTTGAATCGTGAAATTTATAAAATCATTTGATGTCTAAATTTCTGAATCACATGATTTAAGTTGTTAAATCTGTTAGAATAACTTCTTAAACAATTACAAAACGTGGTGCAGTAATTGCCTAGGGGGGTGTCACATGGGCTTGTAACAGAACTTGTGAATTAAGCTATACTTTAATGAACCCTGGAAATTCTATGAGTGGTTTTGTTGGCTACTGGGAAATTTTAGCATGCACTCTTTTTACAACTTAAAACAATTTTCAAATATTATAGTCATCTGGTCCCGGCGTCAGCAACCTCTGGCCAGTGGGCCAAACCTGCCCCAACTGTCTGTCTTTGTCAAATGGTTGAACAAAAATCAAAAGAAGAAAACTATTTTATGATGTGAAAATTATATGAAATTCAAATTGCAGTGTCCATAAATAAAAGTTCACTGGAATACAGCCCGGCCCATTCATTTGCGTATCATCTACGGCTGCTTTTGTGCTCAGGAGGCAGGGCTGATCCGTCACAACAAAGACCTTACAGCACGCAAAGCTGAAATTCTAACTCTCTGGCCCTTGACAGAAAACGTCTGCTGACCCCTGATCTAGACAGTCTGTCTAATGGTGATGCCAGACTACAGCACGCTGAGCTGCTGACGGCAGCACCAACAACAGCCAGCCTGGCTTCCCAGGAAGCCAAGTAACTGTCCTGAGATACCAAGCGGGCCATTTATGAGCAAGCCCACTGTGCCATGTTAGAGATAACACCTACCATGTGAAGAGCAACATTAAGGCAAAACTCTGATGCGTTCTAAGAATGTATCAAGCTCTTTCCTTTTATTCTATGGGGAAAAATAGTCCGAATAATGAGAGATCTGAATCCTATGAGGTCCTCCAGAATGCCGCCCTCCCATAAAACATAACAGGCTATCCCTTTCTCCCCACTACCGCACCCCAGATTGTTCCCTCTGCTAAGGTTGTGGGGAGGGCTAAAGTCTCTCTAAGTTCCTACTCATCTCGGTGTGAGGATGCCCTTCCTCGGGCCCAGGCTGCCTGCTGCACAATGCTGACCACGCTGACCACCCTCTCCACCTGCCCCCCAAGGCTGCAGTCCCGCGGCAGAAACACCATCTTCGTCTTTAAGCCGGATGGACCTTGCAGTGCTCTTTAAGGCACATAGTAGGCGCTTTGTTGCACTTCAGGAACGCACACGGTACATAGGCTGTCTTCTCTCACTCCGACAGCATGGACAATGATTGTTAGTCCACCACGCAAACGAGGAAACCAAAGCTCCAGGAGCACGCTGTTCCCACCACACATGCTGTGACGGGTGGCAAAGCCAGGACAGGGGTTCACACCACTCACAAAGCAGGGCACCCGATGCCTAGTAAGGCTCAGAGTATCGAGTGCAAAAGAGCAGGAATGCACAGTGCCGCCCACACATAACCCCTGGAGCACACCAGCAGGAGCTCGGGGGTTGCCAAGCCCTCAGTGAAAGGAGCCAATCACAAAGGAGCACGCGCTGTGTGACTCCACGCACGTGTGAGCGCTCATGCACGTGTGAGCGCTGCAGAAACACTGCTGCAGTTTCCCTCCTGCAGCTGAGAAGCCCCACCTCACAGGGCTCCTACATCTCTTCCTGGGAGAGAGGCTGAGTTCCCCAACTGTGAGCCTGAGGGAAGAACAGTGCCTACTAAGGAACGGAAAGGGGAGGCAGAAAACAAGCACCATTCTTCCTCGGTTCTCTCACAGGCTCCCGGGTGCATCTTCTCTGACAAGCTTCTGAGCAGCATCAATGTTAATACAAAGGCTCCTGCTTTTGACCTGGTTAATAACATGGCTGGGAACTGGGTTTCAAAACAGAATGTGAGGGGAAGGGGAGGGGAAGGGAGGGGAGGGGAGGGGAGGGCAGGGGAGGAAGAAAGAGAAATCACAGCAAATTGAACATTCATTTCAGTGGTACTAATTTTTTGATTAGGGAAAAACTAGAAACAACCTAGATTGCTAATGGGGAATGAGGAAGGGTGATGAAGAAAATCATGGAAATGGTCATTATGCTTACAAATGTGAACTGTGCCCTGGCTGGGTGGCCCAGTTGTTTGGAGTATCGTCCTGTACACCAAAAAGATTGAGGGTTCACTCCCAGTCAGGGCACGTACCTAGTTTGCAGGTTCGATCCCCAGTCGAGGTGCACATGGGAGGCAGCCAACTGACGTTTCTCTCTCACATCTGTGTCTTTCTCTCTTTTCCTTCCTCTCTCTCTAAAGTCAATAAAAACATCCTCGAGCGAGGATTAAAAAAAATGGGAACCCCGACTAGGTCAAGAGTGGGAAACGTGTCCATAGAATCACACGTGACAAAGACAAACGTGCACGTGCTTAAATTAAAATGTGGGCAAATATCAAGGAGCGTTAGCTGTTAGTGTGCTACACAGGTGTGTGAGGTGGGGGAGGGGAAGAAGAGGAAGAGGGAGGGGAGAGGAAGGGGGAGGGGAACAAGGAGGGAAGGAGGGATGGCTTGCTAAAGTCACATGTACAGTGAAATTCAAAAAGTAAGAGTTGTGGAGTTATACATCAAACAGTCTTTCTGTAAAGCTATTCGATTGTGTGTATCAAACACTTTGAGAATATTTTTTATCTTTTGTCCAGAAACAATGCGATGCATTCACAGAAATATAAAAAATGCACAAAAGATAGTTATATTTATAAATCATATTGAAAAAAATGAAAATAAACATGTCTAAAAATAGGGGACTGTTTAAGCAACATTAGTATTTTAAAAATATCCTGCAGCCGTTAATAAAATCATGCTTTGGAAGAATAGTGACTATTTAGTTCACAGAAAATGTAACCCTATGTAACAACGCCTCCAACAATAAATGTAACAATACAGGATGTATTGTTAAGTGAAAAAATCAGCGAACTGAACGGTGTGTTCAGCATGATACCAGTTGGCCCCGGGCAGGCAGCTCAGCTGGTCAGAGCACCACCCTAGTATTCCAGGGCTGCGGGTGTGACCCCCCGTCGGGGCACGTACAAGAATAACCAGTGGACGCATAACCAAAGTGGAGCAACGAGACAATGCTTCTCGCTCTGTCCAATCAATCAGTAAAAAACAAACAAACAGTGTGTGTGTAAACATATGTATGTAGTGTAGACAGGTACACAGTAGAAAGATGCCTATTAAAAATGATGGTCATCATTGGTTGGGGAATTACGATTTTTATTTTCTTCTCTGTGTTTTTCTATATTGTAAGTTTTCTACCATAAATATACCTTAGAAATAGACCTCGTTTTTTTGTCATCGGAAAACAATGAAGTGTCCTATGTAGAAACCGCAAAGGCCAATCCACAGAGCTGTCTCGGCCCGCGGCAGCGGACAGCGGCTGCAGCCCTAGGTGCAGCGGTGAGGCCGAGGTCTGCGCGGCACCTCCCGGTCAGGGTCCACGGCACACACGCCGCCTCTCCAGGTTGGATCCCCACAGGCTTTGCCAATGGCACAAGCCAAGGGCAGCGCAACGAGGTGTCCAGAGGACAGAGGCCGAGCCTGCCTGCTCCTGCAGACCCAGCAGCCCAGCCAGCCCCACCCGCCCCCACCCGCAGGCTCCGCCCCAGCTCTCACGCACCTGCCCTGGTTTTTACAGTCCTTTCAATCCGCCCACTGTAAAAACTGGGGCCCACAGTAAAAACTGGGCATTCTGTTGACACTGTAACTTCACACCTTCTCTAAGCAAAACAGTCAGCTTCCTTTTTATTTTAAAAGTGGATGACACCACCATCAAAAGGAACGGAGCGCTGATACACACTGCGACATGGGTGAGCCTGAGAACATTATTCTTAGTGGAAGAGGCCAATCACCGAAGACCACGTGCTGTATGATTCCATTCACCTGAAAGGTCCAGAATCCACAGTGACAGACCGCAGACGAGGGGTTTCCAGGGACTGGGGGAGGGAGGAGAGGAGAGTGACTTCTGATGGGTTCGGAGGTTCTTTTTGAGATGATGACCGTACTCGGGAAATAGGTAATGTTGATGGTTGCACAACTTTGAGGATAAACTGAAACCCACTAAACGATACCCTTTAAAATGGTGAATCACAATTAGACTTTTCGGTGGATTACAATTAGACTGAGGCACTGATTGACTCATTATTTTCCCCAGATCACACGTTTTAGAGTCAGATGAATTGGAATTCAGACAAAACTCTGATATCTCCTTGCTGTGTGAGCCCACGTAAGTTCCTTAACCTCTCTGAGCCTCAGGGTTCTAGGCCGTAGAACAGGGGTAATAATGAGCAGCTCACATGGATTGTTGAGAGGATTAAATATGCGAATGCCGTACCTGACATTATAGGAGCTCCCTGATACAGCGGCTCCTTCCCCCTGAGCTGGCCAAAAGATTGAACTTCACGCAGAAAGAAATCCTGGGCCTCGACCAAACCCTCACTGAAGTCAAGCGGGGCCCGGGCACCTGTGTGCCCTGGAAAAGATGCTCAGTGCAGCTAGGGGCTGGAACATCAGTGCATACCCTATAATGAGGCTTCAAAACTTGAAGACATGACTCCGCCTCCAAGTCTCACCAAGTCTCACCTACACCCAGCAATAAAAACCCTCGTCCAGTCTCAAAGGGCCTCCCCTGGCCCGACCTTCCCATCAGCCGTTGACCTGTGACTATTAATAGCTGCAGTCAAGGATGAGGCAAAGGCACTCAGTGAAAGCGGAAAAGGAAACCGCTTTAATCTGTCCATTTTTTTAAACTTTTTAAAAATCCACTTCACTGAAAAACACATTTTGTTTAAAAAGTTTACACGGTTAAACAATGAAGCACAGGTCAGGTCAGGAGTAGCTTTATGGTACTAAAAAACTAAATCAAAGACTTTCTTTTTAAACATTCCCCTCCCTCCCTAAAACGTTACTATGAGCCTTCCGGCAGAGAGGACGGTCTCTGCATCTCAAGTTTTGCTCTCCAAGCAGCTACCCTCTCTACCCTCGGCCCCTTTCCTCGGCCGTCACGTCACAGCAAGGTTGGCAGCGGGGAGAGCTGGTGTGGAAGTGGCTGTGCCACAAGAGAACCAGGCAAGCGTCACTGCCCAGCCCACCAGGTCTGGCCGCCAGGCCAGGCATGGAGGCCAGGCAAGGGGCAGGCAGTGCAGTAAAAGGGCAGCTGGAGGCAGGGAGCCAGCAGCAAAGGGAGGGGCGGGGCGGGGCGGGGCCAGAGGACCAGAATTCGAGGCATGTGAAGGTCAGGGGTCAAACAAGCAGATCAATCAAAGAGTAGTCTTCAATTCACCCTAAGCAAGTCTTAGGGGTGGGGGGTAGAAGCTGCTTAGATCCTTCGGAGATCTGCTCTCAGATCTCAGGGAAGACAAGTGAGGAAAAATGCTAGTGAACGTTCGCACAGCCCTTCCATGTGCCTGAGACGGCTGTAGGCGTTTACACGGTCACGAATCTCACCCATTACCCCCATCCTACAGGTGGGAAGCTACGGCACGTGCAGTTAAGGAAGCTGCTCAGGGACACACACACAGTCCCATGGAGCTCGGGCCTCAAGTCAGGCTCCCCGCCAGGTATCACCGTGTTGCCACCCGCCCGCCCGGGAGGAGGGGGACCCTCTGCCGGAGGTGCTGTCCTGCCGAGCCAGACTCACTCTCTATCTTCCTGAAAGCAACAAGCAGCCTGAGGCTCTGCGCTTCAGCAGGGAAAGTCTGCTCAGCAACGGCAAATCTGTAACTCGCTGATGTGACCCAAGCAGGCAGGGCAGCCTCCCAGCGGGCTGTGTGCCCTTTCCATAAGAAACTCACCTCGCTCTTGATTGAGCTTGCAAGGAAAATGGTTAGGTCCGAGTCGCAGTTTGCGGCCATCAGAGCGCTGCACCCCCTCACTGGATGCGGGCAGCTAATCTCCTTGCCATTTCCCTGCGGGGGCTCTGAGGGCCTTGGCCTAAAGGGTTAACGTCTCATTTCCTCCCGTCTTTCAAGCCTTAATCCCCATCCTGAGTTGGGTGCATTCCAAGCCCACCTGGAGCAGGTCAAGACGAGCCTGGCCCATGGCTGGCCCTTCATTTCCCCTGGCAGGAGATTAGATGGGGCGCCCATTAATCACTCATTACTTGGGTCCTCACTGCTGGCCAGCCCTCGGGCAGCCAGCCAGCTGGCTGGGAGGGTGGGGCAGGCCCCGCCCCTGCCCAGCCCAGCCCAGCCCAGGTCCAGGGCCGCCCAGTGCCACCCTTTTGGGACAAGACACCACAGTGCAAGGCTGGCCCTGAGTCCTCTGGACCACACCCAAGAGGAGAGGGATTAAGGGACAATTCTGCCAAGGCACCTACCACTGCGTGGCACCTCGAGAAGACAGTGTGCGAAGCGTGTTTGGGTGAAGATTAGGGAGAAAGAAGACATCGGTAGAAACAGACCGCGGTACCAGGATGACTAACCACTAATAAAGAAAACTGCCGCCTACTCGCTTCTCGGCTTCTTCCTGGAGGAATCTAAGGAGAAACTGGCACGAGGAGAGGATGCTGAACGGCGAAGTCATCGCTGTTACTGCTGCACAGCTGGGTGTGTTCACTTGCTGGGCTTCAATAGGAGGTTGTAAGAGTCTGCCCTTGAGACACAAACCCCCTGAACTGAGGGCCTACGATTGTAGATTTGTCTCCAGCACATATATTGGGTACCAAGAGCCTACCGAGCACTGAGCAGATACAAGTAGATAAGAAAAATGGGGCCAAAACTGACACTGAACACCTACTACATGCCAGGCCTTCACCAAGTGCTCTGCATGCCTGCACACGGGTCCCTGCGGCACCCTCCAGGCTTTGCCCATCCCTTTATTACAGATGGGGAAACCAAGGCTAGGGGTTGGAGAGGGGCAAGATAAAGGCTTCTAGAATGAAGGAGCTCTGCCAATGACCAGACCCCACCCTGGTGCCACCCACTGTGCCTGGAGGGAGTCCCAGCCCATTCCTTGCACCAGGAAACTTGGGGTTCCCAAACAACCCACCCTGATCCTTCTCCCTCAGCACTTTCTCGGGCTCGGAGAGAAATTCACAGTAAGCCTGGTGGAGGCAGCACTGCCATGCCTGTTCCATCAGCGGGTGGGGAGTGTGCTTGCAGGATTGAACTGAAGACCCCTTTCACCAAGAGAGGGTTCTCCACCTGGCCCAGGCCACCATGCTCCATGGCTCACTCCTTAGAGCAGGGGAGTCAAACTCATTTTCACCAGGGACCACATCAGCCTTGCGGTTGCCTTCAAAGGTCTGAATATAATTTTAGGTCTGTATACCTGTAACTACTCCTTAACAGTTAAGCGAGAGCTCGGCACTGCCACTGGGTAGAAACAAGGTGCCAGGCCGGATAAAACAAGGTGGAGGGCCGGATTCGGCCCTCGGGCCTTGTGTTTGCCACCTGTGCCTTAGAGTCAAAGGCCTCTGTTGAAAAGGAGCCTGATACCTGGAACAAAGTGGCTTAGGAACTGCCCACCTGTCTCTAGCACCTCAAACCTGAGCCTGCAGAAGAATCGCCTGAGACAGTCTTAAAAATGTCAACTCCTAGGCCTGCCTCCACCGTGGAACCTTTTTTTAAAAAGTTTTTCCACCAGATCCTAACTCTGATTCAGGTGTTCTGAAGGCAATCCTCTCAGGAAAAAATGATGCGCTGGAAAGAGCCCCAGACTTAGAGAGCCGGGTTCTAAGACTTAGGTTCGAAGCCTGAGCTGTTGACTTCAGGCAAGGGACCCCGAGGCTCCTTCCTTATAAGACACAGATGACGGCGTCTCCGCCGCAGGTTGCTGGAGGGTTCAAGGACCAAGCACAGCACACACCAGTGCTCACTAAACACAACCTGAGCGAGTTTATCAGGCCAGTGAGGCGCCAAAAACCAGAGAAGTCAGTGTTGGTACATTTTGGAAAGAAAGGAGGGTAAAACAGCCCCAGGAGACGTGGGGTGTCCCAGCATCAGGGCACAGGGCCCGCCAAGGAGGAGTAGAGAGGAGGGGTCCTAAAAAGGAGCAGAGTCAGAAGAACAGCCTCGCCCTCCCAGCGCCCCCGCCCCACCCATTCCCAGCATCAATCGGAGTCGTGTGTTAGCTCCTGACAGAACATTTCTGACCCATTATTTTCAGAGAAGACAGTCCATAGTGTACGTGGAACCTTTACATCCACACCTGCGTACATAAATGTCCCAATTCTGTGTGCACACGTGCACACACACACACACCAGATAAAAGGGAGGACATTCAGAGAAAAGAAGAGAAAGACGGGGAAAGTGGGACCCTGTCAAGTCACGTTTTGGAGTTTGCTGGTGCTGGTAATGAGCTGGCACTGTGTTACCCGCCTGGGAGAGGCCCACAGAGAAGAGGCCAAGGGGCTGCTTGGAGAACCTTCAGGTTGCCTGGGAAGATGCGGCTCGCCTACCAGGACATGTCCAGGCTGAACGGAGAGTCAGGGCAGAGAATGCAGGACAACACAGAAGGGGGTCCAGGGTGGGGAGAGGGAGGGGAGCGCGCAAGGAGGCCAGGATACACTTCCTGGGGGAGGCCTGGATTAGCAGAGAGGACACCTGAACTTCTGAGCCACAAGCAGAGGCTGGTATGTGGGGTGAAGGGTTTCAGGCAGGAAAGACCTGGGATGCTCTTGCATCAATAAAGCACACTGGAATTAGGATGGTTTTAAATGCCCCGGTGCAGGATGGCCTTGGCTCAACCCTGTCCGTAGCAGCACTTTCATATCTCTTGGGCTTTGCTCAAGCTCCTCCCCCTAGCTGGTACCACCCCCGCCCCCTTCCTCCAGCCTCCCCTCCCTCTTTGGACCCCACCTCTCACTGCAAAGCCCAGCTGTAACTTCCCTAGCTCCTCCCAGGCAGAAAACTGTGTCCCTCGTCTGCACCTCCTTGATGGGTTGCACACCCCCAATATTCTGCATTGTTATTTTGCACGTGGTTATTTCTTTATGTGTCTTTCTCTCCCAGGTGGCCATTAATCATCTGCTGGTCTGTCAACAAATTGAGGGCAAGGATATTGTCTTGTTTTTCCTTGAAGGTCCAGCATACAGTAACAGTCCCTGGCACACAGCAGACACTCGAAAATATCTGCTGGAGGCAAATTAAATAGAAATGAATCTGGGGTCAGGGCGGGGGGTGGGGGGGGCAACATGATTTCTTAAGAGGAATGATGTGGTGAAATCAGAATTTTAGCAATATTAATCTGTCAGCATGAAAGAAGATGGATTAAAATGAAAAAAGACTCGTGGCCAGGAGTCAAGAGGGGAGATTATCACTGTAATTTGGACATAAGGTGGAGGCAGGAAGAATGGAGACAGAGAAATAATTTTCAGAGATATCACAAAAGAATGTAGAAGGGACTTGGTCATGAATGAGCAACGAATGTGGGGGGGTGGGACGGGGGGAGTCAGGAACACTCAGACATTGAGACTCTCCGACAACTGGGAGAAAGGGGGGGCCATGGAGAGAAGTGGGGGGCTGAGGGGAGGGATGATGATATCCGGCCTCTCCCTAATAGAATTGGTCACAATCACAACAAGCATTTCTAATCAAAACAAAAACTGTAACACCTCCAAATCAGAATTTCCAACCCTGATCTTCCTCCCCAACTCTGGGTTGTATTTTATTTTATTTTATTTTGTTTTTTCCTAACAGCCAGTTAGAAACATTTTTTCATGGCAGGGGAGACAGATAAAGACAAGGCCCACCTGGTGC
Organism: Macrotus californicus; assembly: GCA_007922815.1. Classification (NCBI taxonomy): domain Eukaryota; kingdom Metazoa; phylum Chordata; class Mammalia; order Chiroptera; family Phyllostomidae; genus Macrotus; species Macrotus californicus. The sequence goes on from VMDR010003580.1 coordinate 42,089, forward strand.
CCTGCTTGGTGCCCGGCAAGGACAAGCCCGAATGAGCTGAACCCACCGGCCCTCCCCACCAAAGTCCCCCGATGCACTGCTTAAGCAGTAAATGCTCCACTCTCACTTCCCAGGCCAGGACCTCTGGGGAAACCCCTGCTCCAGCCCTGCAAAGGTTTGTAGGAAAGTCCTAGGACTCCCATCTGCCTCCTCGCAACAGTTCCTGGGTGAGGATTTTGTTTTCTAAAGGAATTCAACTATGGTGCCAACAAAAATTCGTAGGAATTGCGAAGCACTGTATTTAAATCACGTTCTTAAAATGTTTGCCTCTTTACATATTGAGACCCAGTAACCTCTTATGAAGCCCGACCACTTCACCACCTTTACCAGTGAAGGAGAGGGCACGTGCAGGCTTTAAGCACTGTGCCATCTTTGAAATAGCTTTAGACTATTCTGTGTCTGGGTGCCTTCACTTGTGAGACGACAGTTGGACAAGATAATTCCTTAGACCTCTCTTGGGTCTCTGTGTCTCTTACACCAAGTTCCAACAGGCATCCCACGAGAGCGCTTAGCTACCAGGTCCAAGACTTCAGACTCACTGCCCGCAGAAGGGAGAAGCTGCGTGGGGCGGGGGCGGTCACAAAGGAGACAGGAAGCCACCCAACCAAGGACGCTCAATTATCAGGCTTTAAGTAGTGCAGGCTGAGTGGCGCGGGGCTGGGTGTGGACCACGTAGGAAACACCAGACGCACACATTCCAGATGCTACGTGGGCCTAAGAACGCCCTGAAGCCCCTTCCCAAGTTTGGGCTGAAGTTATTTCAAAGAAAAAAAAAACATTAACTCCTAGGTCCCTGAAGCCCCAAGGTGAGCTAGCTCTGGGAAAGCTAATTCTAAGAGCGCGCCAAGGCACTGCAGGTACTTGGGCTGCACTTGGGGACGTGTAAAGAGGCAGTGGAAACGACCCACCCGCTCCGACTCCCACAGGCGCGGGTTGCCGCGGCTTAGCTGAGACCCACGCGGATCTGAGGCTTTGTAGGAAACGGCGTGGCCGAGGCCCGCAGCCCCACGCGCTGCGGGGGAGACCTGGCCGGCCAGCTCCCCGGCGAGGTGGGGTGGGGGCACGCGGGCTGGGTGTGCACTCGCCGGCCCCCTGCCGGGACGCGGAGCGCGGGCGCCGACTCCGGGACCGCCAACGTGACTGTCCCTGGAGCTTCAGCGTTGGCGCCGGAGGGACAGAGCAAATCCTCCGGGAAGGGAAGGGAGGAAAGAAGGGGCAGCCGTGCGCGAGGACCTGGCGCCGCTGGCTTCCAGAGCCCGGTGCGGGCGCAGTCCCGAGCGCCCCGGACACACCCACTGAGCCCGGCGCCCCGCGCCCGTCCGCGCCGCGGTTCGGGGGGGCCCGAGGGGCGGCGGCAGGGCCGGGCCGGGCAGGGTCGGGCCGGGCAGCGCGGACCGAGCGCACGGGGAGCGGGGCGCGGGCAGCTGTGCTCACCTGGCGGTCCACGTCCCGGAGCGGCCGGCCGCCGCCTCACCTCGCCTCGCCCCGCGTGGTTCCCGCGCCGGGCAGCCCGAGCCCGCCTCATGGACGGCCGCCGCCGCCGCCCCGCGCCCACCCTAGACGGACTCCCGCTGCGCCCGGCTCCGCGTCGGGCCGCGCGGGCAGCCAGCCGCTCGGGCGCGCGCGGAAAGCTCTGGCTCCGACTCGGCGATCCGCAGAGCCGGGACCCGCGCTCCTGCGTCCCTCCTCCCTCCTCCCGCGCCGGCCTCCCGCTGTCATCTGGGGCTGCTCCTGCCGCCGCCTGGCGGCCGCCTCGCAAACAGCCAGCCCCCCGGTGCTTCCCCGCGCCTCCGGAGAGGCCTCGTACCAGGATGGAAGAGGCACATCCCTGGGTACCATCCCACCCTCCGGCAGGCAGTCTACACAGAGGTTAACAGGGTGGCGACAGTGGAGAGGACAGTGGTCCGGGCTGGCCATGTCGGGTGAAACCAGGAGGTAAGCGAGGGCCAGATAGATGGTGGAAGGTCTTGAATTCCGTGAATTCCGTGTGAGTCTTATCCTGAGGTTTATGGGATTCGTCGAAGGCCTGAGGTACAGGAGGGACATGTGCATCCTCGGGTTGTGGAGCAGGACGGGGCCGAGGCTGAAGCAGTAAGCCAGCAAGAAAAATTGTTCTGTAAAGCAGAGCAGAGAAGGCGGTGACGGGGAGAGCCCTTGTCTAAGGGGCACGCACAGTCCCGATCACTCACGTGCACACACGAGAGAGACTCACTGGGCTCCTGAAGGCAAGAGAAAAGGACAAGAGCCCTCCCAATTCTACCTGGGGCATGAGGGAGAGAGAAAACACGCCCTGGCAGGAGTGGTCCAGCATTCTCCTTGTGTGTTAAGGATAATGCTGTGAGGTGAGAACAAACGTGCCATAAAATCGTCATCATCGTGATCATCATCATCATCATCATCAAACTTTGATCTGTATATCCAAGCCCATCTTTTTACTAGTTGGGAAATATTGTCCCAAGAAGGGCATGACCAAAATTACACAGCTAGTTAGTGGCAGGAACACTTCTGGAGCCCAGATTCTGGACCCCTAATGCAGTGAGACACTGTACCTCCGCAGACAGGTGTTTACAGCCCGTGAGGTAGGAACAGAGCGCCCAGAGAGAAAATGTCTTTCCTCGCCAAGAAGTGGGTGAGAGAGGCCTGAGACGCTGGGAGAGGCTATGCAGATACTGGTAGTCTCCCTAAAGATGAGGCACCGTTTGTTTACCACTGCCTCCCAAGTCCACCAGCAGGGGTTGTTTTAAAAGTGCAGGTGCAGGGTGGACAGTGAAGGTGGTGGTAGAAGGCAAGTTGCCTGTCCCAGAGCCAGGCAGAACCAGAGATGGGTGCTGTTGGGGCGGGGTAGGGGGCGGAGAGCAGCAGGGCAGAGGACTCCAGGGAAGAAAGACGAGAAAAGAGAAAATGGCAAAGCAATGGGTCAGACCAGAGAAAGAGAACCAATTTTGCCAACTTCAGGCCCAGAGCCTGGGCAGAGCTAGTTCTCACTGGTTCAAACGGGGTGAAAAATTCCATACTTGATGTTAAACAGACTCTGATGGCAGGCACCTGCTGTAAATGGGATTACACTAATTCTGAGTGTCACAAGTCCTATGGGTCCCAATGAAGTGGATCAAACAGTTCTAATCAATTCTGGCCCATTTAAGCCATTTAATACTACATGAAAATAACACAACATTGGAATGTACTTAATGTCACTGAATTATACACTCACCAAAAATGGTAAAAATGACAAATGTTATGTAATGCACATTTTACCAAACTTTAAAAAGAAAGCAAAACTTATAAAACACGTTCAAGTTGGATTGACTTATAAATTCACTTAAGAGCTATGTACTGAGTTCTGAAAAGGGCTTGGTGTTAGGAAGTCAAGATGAAATGAAAACAAGTTTCTTTCAGTCCAAAAGAAGCACAGAATAAGATGAGGAAGTTGCCAGCTGTCACACGGTCAGGAAATCATGGTGGTAGGTGGCAGGTATAATTGCAGGATGTGTGGAAGCCGCTGAGGACTCACAGGAGGGCAGCGGGAATCTGAGATGCTCCTCCTAAGCTGAGCTTGAGAGAGTGAGCGGGGTTCATCAGTCAGGGCTCAGGAGCAGAGGATACAGCCTTTTTAAAAATCTAATTCTAGATTTACAGACAAGTAGCAAAAATAGTACAAGGAATTCCCCTATATCTCCCACCCTTACATTTTCTCCTCAATGTTAACATCTTACGTAACCAAAGTACAATTATTTATTGACGGAACTTGATCCATCTGACCTTGGCTGGCTTGTGGAGCTACTTCTGATCCACTTCAGATTGTTTTGATCATATCTTTGCTTACATATGCACACAGAATGCTCTTTATTGAAGTCCAGACTATACTGCAAAATCTGCTAACATTTCAAACAAAAAGATATTTACATTACATATCAGCACCAGTTAATATTAATTATTAAAAGCAAGTCTTTAATCTTTCAGTCCTGATGTGTTTTTCCTTTATCCTCAGTGTGTGTGTGTGTGTGTGTGTGTGCACCCGCGCGCGCACACGTGCGTGTGCAGGAATCAGACTGGCGGGGTCTGGTCCCCTGTATCAGACAAGCCACCAGCCCCCACCTGCAGACAAAGAAGAGTGGGTGCCTCAGGTCACAGAAACCACCTTAAGACATTCCCCTGGCCTGTCAGTGTCCTCCATGCACAACAGTTTGGTGGGTGGGTTGTCGGTCACCTCCTTGCACATCTGCGTGACAAGGCGCTCACTACCACGTACTGTTGTTGGCGGCTCGCCGTTTGAAAGCACCTTTCCATATGAACTTTTCCCTGTGACTTCTACCTGAGTGACAGGCAAAAAGCATAACCTTCTGCCATGTGTCAGCTCCATATATGTAGGACAGTCTTAGCTTACACCTGTTTTCCCAGTCTAATCATTAATTCATGAGTAACAGTGCCCCCTCCATTCTGTTGTCCCTGTGGCAATACTCAGTGACCTCGGCGACCTGCAGAAAAGGCTTCCTCTTCCTTCAGTGTGGCTGTCCCCTGGCGAGGGCCACAGCCTCAGCATTTGGCGGATCTTCCTGGGAGGGGGTGCAGCCTGGAGCACCATGTGGGCATCCGGGAGGGCTCCCACATGTCGGCGGACGGTCTGATGGATGGCCAGCTGCTGAGAGAAACTCCCTGGGATTTCAGAGCAGAGTGTGAACAGAACACAGGAGAGCAGCCTGCGACCGTCAGCCCTCTGTGGGGGCCTCCAGAGTCACACAGCTTCTGCACTTCACTGATGAGCTCTGACCAGGAAGCTTTTCACCAGCAGAGCCTTTCTGGGGGCTGGAGCCCCCAAAATTACACTTCGGGAAACACTGCTCTGCATTCTTGACAAACACTAGTGTTTTCATCCTAATGGCATTTCAGGGGGCTGTGTCCCAGCAGGGAAGGAAACCCCTATATTATCCCTCCTTTGTTAATGTTTTGGAGGCGGAAGGGAAGCAGACATGTGTTCAAACCCCTAATTTCAGGCTCCAGCGAGGTACGGGGTCCGTCACAATGCTCACAAGATTGTGCCTTTTGTTTCCTCGGCCGTAACCCTTTGTAGACTGTGAAGTCGAGGCGGGCTTGTGCCCAGTGAACAGTGAGGAGACCAGGGGAAGCAGAGCAAGCACACACCACAGCTCGACCGTTTCAAGCTAATAAGTTAGTCATTGTTTTCAGCAGCTTCTAAGCACGGGGAGTGCTGACCTAAAGGCCGTCCTGCGTCTGGTCTCTCACTCCGTGGGCTGTCTCTCCATTCTGTCGATGGCTCCCTTTGCTGTGCAGAAGCTTTTTGGTTGGTTGTATTCCCTTCGCTTATTTTGTCTTTTCTTCCCCTTGCCTGAGGGGATGTATCAGAGGAAATATTGCTGGAAACAATGACCGAGATTTTACTGCTGTGTTTTCTTCTAGGGTGTGTACAATCCATCTGATAAGGGTTTAATATCCAAAATTTATAAAGAACTTACAAAACTCAACACCAAGGAAAAAAAACCCAATTTAAAAAATGGGCAAAGGACCTGAAAAGACACTTCTCCAAAGAGGACATACAGATGGCCAATAGACATATGAAAAGATGCTCAACATCCCTAATTATCAGAGAGATGCAAATTAAAGTCACAATGAGATATCACCTCACACCAGTCAGAATGGCTATCATCATTAATAAATCAACAAACAACAAGTGCTGGCGAGGATGTGGAAAAGGGGGACCTTTGCACTGTTGGTGGGAATGCAGACTGGTGCAGCCACTGTGGAAAACAGTAAGGAATTTCCTCAAGAAATTAAAAATGGAACTGCCTTATGACCCAGTGATTCCACTTCTGGGAATCCATCCAAAGAAACCCAAAACACTAATTCAAAAGAACATAAGCACCCCTATGTTCTTTGCAGCGTTATTTACAATCGCCAAGATCCCAAGTGTCCATCATAGATGAGTGGATAAAACAACTGTGGGACATTATACAATGGAATTCTACTCGGCCATTAAAAAGAAGAAAAATGTACCCTTTGCAACTGGAGAGCAGTATGCTAAGTGAAATAAGCCAGTCAGAGAAAGACAAATACCACATGATCTCACTCATATGTAGAATCTAATGAAGAAACTTACCTAAGAAGGGAAACAGAGACAGACTCATAGATGGAGAGCAGGCAGACAGCTCGGGGGGATGGGATGGAGGGATTGAGCCAAAAGGAAAAAGGACTCATAGACATGGACAACAGTGCGGTGACTGCAGAAAGGAGGGGAATATAAGGGGATAAGTGGTGATGGAAAAAATACAATAAATCTTTTTACATAAATAAATAAAAAGACTGTTCTGTGAGCCTGCCTGGGGCTGGCTCCCCACTGGACCTGAAATCTGGGGCTAGGCAGGGAACGAACATCTGCGGCCACCACTCTGGAAGCAAAATGGCTTCCAGATAGAAAGCCGAGGTCTCCCAGGAAGAGGCAGAGTCTCCAGGCCACCTTTCAGGTCCCCCATTCTCGTGTGAGCTCCTCTCTCCTCCTCTTTCTTGCCCTATGTCTGGTCAGTGGAGGTGAAAAATTGCATATCACCTGGTACAAGACGACTCTTGGAACCCCAAGTATTCAGATTTTCTCCCTTACCTCTTTGCATGTGATGATGACACTCACAGCTAAGGGGCCTCACCCAGGTTGCAGCTCTGGGAGTAGCAATGCTGGGCAAGTCAGAATGTGGGCATCGTGGCCTCCGGGTTCACAGGCTCCCTTTCTCCTGGCAATGCCTAAACAGGTGAAGACAATGGACGTCTTTGGAATAAGTCCATTTCCAAGTACCTGTTCCTCTCAAGCATGATCGATCATCCATTCATCTTAACTAAAGCTGACTATGACCGATTGAAGGGAGGGTGAGAAACGGTAACCAGCGTCAGAGAAAACAGGGTGGGGGAGACCATTTGAGACCGACAGACAAACACTTGCCAAGGCCCTGAGGGAGGCCTGACCTGCCCCAGGGGCATGAAGAAGGGCTGTGTGGCCAGTGCTCAGAATCTCAGAGAAAGGAGAGAGGTGCTGGGGGAACGGGCTGGGGGGTGGGTTACAATCTGACTGTGCGGGGCCTTCCTGCCATGGTTGGTACCCTTTGATGACCACAAAGGTGCCAGCATATCCTATCAGAACAGACACAAGCCACAGGCTGAAGCAGGGTCCTAGAGCCCCCCACTGTCCTAGCTGCTGGGTTTGGGGGTCTCAGGGTCCCAGAGAAGAAGAAGTAGTGGGGGCAGCTTGGGGTAGTGGCTTTTAATCAACCAGTATGGGAGAATATCATTTTGTAAATGATCAGAAAAACTGTCCTGTGCAAATCTGTTCAAAGCCAGTGATGCTTATAGCCTCACTGCATTATAGCCTGCATTTCTATGAGTTGGGTTATTTTCAAATGAGCAAGAGGAACCTCTGAGGGGGTTTAAGTGGAAGCTGACATGATCAGGTCTGTGTTTGCCCAAAGGGAGAGGAGAAAATCCCCTTTGTCACTAAGGGGGAAAAAAGGTAATGCAAAAACATCGTTCCACAATTCTTTTGTGATAAAAAAAAATAAATGCAAAATAAAACAAATCCATCATTCTAAAAGAATGCCCTGTGTTTGCCTCCCCCTGCTTCCTAGGAGACTCTCCTAATAAGGTCTTGTCCTTCACCATTCCCCATGCAGCCCGCGTAAGGGCACTGCAAGTCTCCAACACGGCTGGGGTGAGAGGTCCAGGGCAGGAAGCAGGGTCTGTCTTTGAGGCTAATCAGCTTACATTGTGCCTGAAATTGCTGTCACCTTGGCCTTATTGGCAATTTTCCCTCTTTAGTAAACTGGCTTTCACGCTGGTTGAGTTAGTTTTATAAAGTCTTAGAGATACCACATACCCTATGAAGGCTGCCCAGATATGATAGGTTGGTATGTACAGTGAACCCAAGGCACTACAGACCACGTAGTCAAACCGTCTCCAAGTTCATTGCTTTTTCCTGGCCTGCTCACCTTCTCTTCCCTCTATCTTCAGTACATAGAGGACCCACTGTGTGCCAATTGTGACATCTTGCCAGACTTTGCTGCCAAGATTTTTGTGGGCCTTCTCTTACATCCCCATTTTTTCCCCCTTTGCTGTTGCTTGTCTTCTGCTCTCTGCATGATGGTGCGGAGGCAGCTTAGTGTAGAAAAGGAGGAGGCGAGCGCCCCAACCACCTTGCACACCAGCACCCCCTACTGTGTCTCCTGGTCCATATAAAGGAAAGAACATATTTACACCTGTTGGAAGGAAAGGGGGCTGGGTCACACCAAGTGTTGCAGCCCCTTCCAGTTCTCAGATCTATGATTCTCTCAGAAACTCCACAACAGGAAAATTATGTGGCTCGTTCTGGATCCATCTGGGAAAAGATGACATACACAGAGAAATATGTGACTTCTTTTTTAAAACATGTCAAGCTGCTCTTGAAATGGCTGCTTTCACACCCTGTAATGCAGAGGATTACCACGCAAGTACAGTGTCGAATCACGGCTTCAGGAGACAACGCCCCACGGCCCCGTCAGGAGCCACTGAGACTCACGGAAATGGCTGCTGTGCTGTTTATTGGGGTAGGACAGGAGAGGGCCTGCCTGTGTGGGTGAGCCCTGCAGTGGCTCCTGTGGTCCTCTAGAATCAGGTCCAAAAGTCAAAAGCTACAGGATCAATGTTCATGGCCAGCTTCTTCTTAACTTCGTTTTTCCCTCTTCCAAACTGTGCAGTTCCAGAAGCAGGAGACAGCATTTCCTCTCCCACAGGCAGGGAGACAGGAGCGGGCGGCACACCCCACTATGGGAGGCGTGTGGTTCGTCAGGAACAGGAGGCCGCAGAGTAACTGCCAGGCAGTGCCGTCCCCGTGACCCCATGGGGCCAGGCCATGGGGACCTCGGTGAACCCTCCCCACTGCCCACTCCTCCTAAGTCCTTGGGTGGAGAAAACTGGGGCCTCATGCTGTCAGAAACAGCCATCGAAACCACTACACACATCCCGAGTTTCAAATCCTCACCCATCGAAGCTGAGGGTGTTAGGCCCTCCGCTCAACCTATTTAACCTAGTCGTGTTATGTTTTGCCTTCTTTGGAAGTAACACAAGAACACGGCAGGGTCTCCCTCGTGGGCTTGTCCAGAGGCTCAGCAGCATGAACACAAGCCTCTGCCATTACCCACGGCTCTTTGCAGAAACTCACCTTTGTCTCCCACGTTTGTTCAGGAGGAGTTTTGAGGCCTGAGGAGCATTTCTTCCAAAGCGCTGGAGGACTACCACCTCCAGGGCCTGCAGCCTGAGCTGTGACGTGACCGCCTCACTTTTTTGTCTCTGTGGTACAGGGCCGCGCCTGCTCTTGTGCCATCCGAGAGCAAGCAGTGTGACAAGGTAGAGCCACCCGCGTCCGCTGGTGCGATATCCTTCAGGGCAGAATCCCAGGAGTAGGAGAGTGGATGGAAGGGTGCAGAGTGGGGCAAACAGGAAACGAGGTATGATTCAGAAAAACAGCAACAGCCGGTGTTAATCGGGCTTCAGCTGTGTGAATTTGCCAATCGCCTAATGTCTCTGAGCCTCAGGTTCCTCATCAGCAGAGTAGAACTAAACACTCACTGCTGACTTTTCTTAAGTGGGACGTGGGGGGTGGGCGCTCTCTTTCCCTCTGTCCTTCCTCTCAGAACTCGGAGGCCCAGAGAAGCTGGGCTGTGTGCTTGGTCGGTCTCTTTGTCTGATTAGCTCTAGTGCCAGTCCCCCATTGTCACGGGGACATTCCAAAGGATGACTGAAGGGTACGGGATCAGGCAGAGAACAAACACAAGCAAGAACAAGCATGTAGATTAAGATACACACTTCTCCTGACCCAGCCCGATGAGCGGGAAATACCGCAAAGTGGGAAAGCGACCAAAGCACCCTGACGTGCAATTAGAGATGGAGGTTCAGGTGGGGGAGGGGCAACGGCCTGGCTGGTTTTCACGTTGTCTTTTTGTCTTTTCCTTCCTTCCTCTTTTTTCTCTTCTTCTCATTTCTCTCTCTTTTCTTTTTTGCAGAACAGATTATTGTAAGGAGAGAAAAGAAATCCGTTGTCACAAGATTCACTTTAATTGGGGGCCAAACTCTTCTTGGCATCGGAAGTTTTTTTGAAGCTGATAAGAGCGGCCTTCTGTGTATGGTTCCCGGGGAGGAGCCATCTGAGCCACGGAAGTGCATGGCTTCTACGGTTAAGCAAATGTGCACCTGGATCCTTCCTCTGCTGACACGCTGTCTGACTTCGGGGAAAGTGACTCGTTCGAGTCTGAGTTTCTCAACCGTAGAGCGGAGATAACCTCTGGAGGGCAGAGTTTGGGCAGTCATTACTGAGGGTCACCGTTTTCTCCTTGGGGGCAAGAGAGGATTTAATGTCCCTGTCCTCGCGAAGTTAAATGTGGCCACATGACTTGCTTTGGCCCATGGAAGGTGACTTCTCCTTTTAAAAATTAAAAAAATAGAGAACAACCCCTGGTTGGTATGGCCCAGTTGATTGGGTGTCATTCCACAAAGCAAAATGTTGCCAGTTCAAAGCCTGGATTACGTGTGTTCGATCCCCAGTTCGGACACATCCGAGAGACAACCGATCTATGTTTCTCTCTCATATCGATGTTTCTCTCTCCCTCTTCCTCCCTCCCTTCCTCTTTCTCTAAAAATAAATAAATAAAATCTTTAAAAAAAAAAAAAGCATGAAAAGCTGGCAGGTGATTTTAGAGTCTACAAATAAATCATTGTGCTACATTCCCATTGGTGCTGTGATTGCGGAAGCTACTGCCAAGACACTGCCTGAGTTAGCCTGGTCTCGGAGGTCTGTGATGAGCAGAGCACCCACCACTCCCTGCCAGGGGTATAGCATCTTTTACCATGCTGAGACACTGAGGTTTGGGTTTGTTTATTACTGCAGCAAAACCTATGCTTGCCATGGCCGGTGCGGTGGTGGTTACAATAAAATGTGATGGTGTTTGTAAAGGCAGTTTGGCAACGGCAAACACTTGAAAAGCTGCGTTACTTCAGTACACAAAGGTATTTGTGCTGATTAATAGCCTGAGTTAAGGGGTAAATTCTTGCACAAGTCAGGCAGGCCACAGAAGGCTGCAGCGTCACTCCATGCTGTTCATCTCCACCAGGGGCCAGAATCAAGAAACTACTGAAAAACTTCCCCCGATAGACTTGCCATGGTGACCTAAACGCCGCCTCTGCCTTTGAAAACGTTCCACTTAGAGATCAGTCCTGCATCGAGGAGTGGGATGGGGAAATCCACCAGGCTCCGAAGTGGAGCGAGGCTCAGGAGCCCGAGGACACAGTAGCGGCAGGGGTCCGGTTGAGCAGCCTCTGGAGCTAAGGCCTGCATCACGCCAGGAAGTCCTTGACGATGGAAAGTTCAAGCACACTTCGGTGCGGTGCATGGTCCCTGTCTCTCCTCTCTAGCCTTGCCATGCACCCTACCCTCCCAGAATAACTTTTTCCCTCGAACCTCCACAATAACTTCTTTCGGAGTCATTCTCTATGCCACCCAAGTCTAACCTCTCACCCTCAACTCCAAGGCCTCGTTTCCTGGAAATCTTGGCAGGAAATCTTCGAGTCAATGTGTCATGGATAGAACACATCACCTCCCATGCCACCGCCGAACCCCCAGGTCCTATGCCATACTCCACGTGTGGATGCAGGGTATACATCTTCCTAATCGCTCAAGCTCAAAATCGCACAGTTTTTATGCCCTTCTTGAAACACTCCTTTTTTTTCCAGTGATGTGAAAGGGGAAGATGCAAGCAAGAAAAACAACATAAGGTATTATTCAGGCCAGGTGAGGCTGTGGTTCAGTCTCAGTGTGAATTTGTCGCTTTGAAAATTTGTCTTGGGGGAAACGTCTCTAATTGTGAATTCTGTAGCTAGGATGTGGGCTGCCTAATTCAGGCCATAATAAAGGGGTATTGCTGGCAGATGAAATTTAATAAGGCAACCTTTTTTTGCAATAAATGCCATAAACATTCACTAAGACACCGTTGTCCACATAGCAAACGACTAATGATTTAAAAAGCAGAATGAGATGAAGACTTCGGAAAAGATGGCATAAGGAGGGACACACTGAGTGCAACTATAAATCCTGGACAGATGGACGGAGCAGCTCTCCGACGGCTCTGAAGATAACTTGTAGGAGGCAGATTAGGGAAGGAGACCAGAAGGCCAAGTTCCAGCAACCCAGCAGTGGGCTGGCCACGTTTCCTCCTCCAGTGCCATCCAGCCTAGTCTCAAAGGCAGTCAGAAACCCAGAACTGTGCCCCAGGGGCAGGCAACTCTCCAGAATTAGTCCTCTCTGTCTGGTCCAAGAAAGAAGAAAGGGGACTCCTAAGAGTCAGAGAGAGTGGGGGGAATCCTCTGGCTTTGATTTGTTGTTTTCCTTCTTTCCAGCCTCTCCCACAGGCACTTCTGTGGCTGCAAAGGTGGAGGTGGGGCTGGGAGCCGGGTGGCGGCAGTGGCGATGGCAGGCACCTACCACTCTGAGGGAGGGGACTGTTCCGCAGGACCAGGGGATCTGGTTTAAGCTGGGCCATGCTTGTTTCATCAGTAAGAGCAAGACTATTGAAATTAGAGCTGATTTGGCTAATGTCACTTTAAACTGGCTTAATTTAGTTAGAATCTGCTCTGCCAGGAGCTATTTCTACCAGTTTTTCCTAATGTGAAGCAGCATCACCTGACTGAACCCAGTTTCCTTCTTCTTCCTTGTGATTCCATTCCTGCTGGTCTGACCCAGTAACGACAAGTTAGAACCAGGCTTATCTGGTCTCAATCAGCATGAGTTGCTCTGAACCTGATTTGTCCCACGTTGGAATGTCTTATACTCCCTGCGCTGCATGTATACAATTGGATCGAGGAAGGATGAATCTGACCTGGTGAGAACCAGGAAAGAACAAATTTTAACTGACTTGGAATCAGTTTGCTGCCTTGAGAACCAGTTGCTTTCTGTTAGAAACCTGATATGATTTAGCTTGTCTGTGCCTACTGCGACCACACTGACCCGGAAGAAGTCAAAACTCTTCATTCTGATCTGAAACACTCAAAAAAAAAAAAAAGAAGGGAGGGTTATAGAAGCCTGATAGGTGCACAGGTTAGGGAGTAAAAGGGGTGAAGGAGAGAACAGAAGGTATTACATCTATATTTTTCTAGATATAGGTCAATGTGGAGACTCAGAGACAAGAGATGATTTTTTAAAATATGGATCAAGGTCCCAGAAAGGTAGGAGGGCACCGAATAAAGGGACTGGGTCAGTAACCAAGGAGGCACAAAGGTATATTGTAACTAAACTAGGGGGAGAGGAAAATTATATGGATGTGGTAATGGTTAGTATTAATATCATATGAAGAAAACTTAAATTTTTATAATAGAATTGCAACTTTGGTTAAACAATTTATGTATTCTTTTGACGATTCTATCAATTTTCCAGTCGGCACAGTTTCTCCTCTGAGACGTTTGGCGAGGACACACACATCTGTGTCCCATCCCCACCGTACCTTCCCTGCTCCCAAGGCAGGTCATGAACACAGGAGAAGGGCTGGAGGCCTTTGTCAGCCACAGGAAGGCATGTTGCAGGAGTTCACGATGGCCTCCGTGGAGACCCTACCACAGGGACTCATGTCCTGGGCTATAGCCAGTGACCACCTCTTCTCTACTTCCCGTTGTCACGTAACAAGTGTCAGGGCTGTGGCAAAGGCAGTCATCAGCCACCTCTTCAACAGAGGTCACACTAGTGTTAGGATGACCTGTGGCCTTGTGTGCCCAAGACAATCCTGGATTATATCTGAGGTCCCGTCATAACTAATAGTGGCCCCATTTCTCTGAAAGTTGTTAAAATTTGGGCAACAAATTATATGATCAAGCTATCTAAGGCCCTATCTCTTCCCATCTGTCTCTGTCCCTCTCTCTTTTCTCTTCCACAGAGATTGCATCCAATCTCAGCTTAAAATTCCTTCTTTTTGAAGATAACTCCAGCATTTTTGTCGTTATCTTTTCCCCCTGAGTTTCCGACCATAATTTCCACTGGAACATTAAAATAATCACCCACTTCGTGCTGACAGAAATGACACAGACTGATAGGCATTGCTTCAGTCTCAGATCCACTATCCATCCCTGCCACCCAGAAACATGTCCCTGGAGGATTTATTGAGCCCAGCCCCTACACTACAGAAGGGTGGGAACTGCGTTCCCATGTTGGAAGATAAAAGAGCATCTGCACACATTGCTGAGGTGCCTCTGGAAAGCACCCAGGAATCATTCCAGAAACTCTATTTCCAGGTGTGCATTTCTCTACGGAAATGCTGTGCTGCTGAGGAGGAACACCCTGCCAAGTGCCACTGGCTGTAGGTGTTGCTGTGGCAGGTGGGCCTTATCAGGAAAAAGCAAAGGGAGCAGTCATGGGGAAAGCACCACGTGGTGGGGGGAAGTGCACGCCCCACCCCCGAGGAAGCCACTGTCAGGCAGCTGATGCATTTCCAGAGTGTGCTGCAGACCCACAGCAAGGACATGCTCGACACGAGATGGGCTCCATTCTGGGGTCGGGGAGCCAGCTCATGCTTTTGCTTGGCCCTGAACTCCCAGCACAGGCTGTTGTGCACCAATCTTAGTTCAGGACAGAAGCAGGGTGCCTGCCTTCTTGGGGAGCTGGAGAAGGAGCTTGGAAACAGGAGTGGAGGTCAACAGGCTGACCCGCCAGCTCCAGAGACAGGCAGCTCATCCAGAGTCAGGATCGGGGCTGATTCATGAAGCTTGTCTACGAAGAGAAGGCGACAAACTCCAGTGGGGAATTTCTGAGTCATGTGCCCGTATTCACCCAGGAGAAGGGCCTGCTTGATGTGCATTTATTTCTTTGATGATGACATATGGCCCACTTTCCATCGACCAAATAATTTTAAGTCTATTTATTAGAATAATCGAAGAAAAGAGAACTTCGTAAAACACCCAGGAAGCAGTGGGCTCTCTGCTGGGTGCGTCACAGGAAGGTCCTTTTCCATTTATTTCCATTTTCCATTTATTTGGTCCTTCCAGGCTTCCAAGGGGGCGCGGCAGCCAGCTTGGAGGGTTTGAGGTCTGCCACCTAATTCACCAGCTTGAGCCTCGGTTTCCACCCGTGTGACCTGGGCTGACTCTCCCAGCTAGAGTCTACTGCAGAGTGATTGACAGCACTCAGGGAAATCACAGCAGACAGAGGCTGCGAACATGTGTCCAGCTCATTGAAATGTGATTTAACCTACTCTTGAAGGGAGCTAGCTGGGTTGGCGCTTCTGACATGACTCCTGGGTATTGTTCCGTTCGGCAAGTGGTATAGTTTTGGGAGCAAGCGTCTGTCTTGGGTGGGGTTTCCCCAAAGGCGGGCCCTGAGATGACAATTCCAGTAACTGTAAGTTACTTGGGAGGTGGTCTCAGGAAGCACATGAGGGAGTGAGGAGGTGCGAGGTGATTGCAGGGGAGAAAGGAAAGCGCGGTGGGCACCTGGGTTCACTCCTGCTGGGGACCCTCTGGGGACTATGGAACACACCTCGGAGTTACCCGCCAAGTGCTGTCCCACACAGGTGAAGGACCACGCTAACAGGGTCAGCCCCCCTCGATGGAGGACAAAGCCAACTCCTGGGCTGGAAATTGCCTCGGGCAAAGAGATCCAGGGAAACATTCCTTGTGGGGAACTGTCTGCAGGCAAACTCCAGGGGATGTGGTTGGGGGACCAAGAGTGTCTCCTAGAGAGAGCCCCAGCCTCCTGCCCCGGAAGGGGGGAGGGGAGGGCACCGAGGGAGGAGTGACAGCAGGGAAACTTGTGGAGTGTGCCCTACATCAAAGCGAGGCTCGAAAGTTTAGGAATTGGGTGTTCCCGGAGTAGAGTACTCCCGTCCCTTTCCACGTGTACTCCTCTCGTCCCCACTCCCTCCTGCGCCCCCACATTTGAAATATGAATCCATGTCCGGGGGCTATGCAGGAGAACTGGAGGCTGAAAGTGTCCTCACAACTCTTCTCTAAGCAATGCTGGCTCCCTTCAGCCCTGCTAGGCAGTGAAAGGCACATTTATGGGGCCACGTGGCGGAGTTCTAAAGCAGGGGATCTCTGATGATTCCCTTGGGACTTAAACTGGAAGGGGCGTAGCGTCTGGTGGTCAGGAGCAGGGCTACGGAGTGAGAGCAAGCTGGGCGCCCGGCCCTGTCCCGTCCCTTGCCGGTTGTGCAACCGCAGACCAGTTTCTCCATCTTTTTGTGCTGAAGTGTCCTCATCTGTAAACCTGGGGGAAATAGCAGTAAACTTCTCGTCCGGGGTTGCTGTGAGAGTTTAAATGAGGCATCACATGTCAAGCCCGTATCACAGGATCTGGCACATAGTAAATACCAATACCTTCCAGTTATTATTGTTTCTCACTCATTCAGCAATCGTTTGTTGGGTCTCTTCCATGGGGCAGGAACTATTTCAGGTATCAGTAATATATCAGTGAATAAGACAGACTCAGTCTTGCCGTGCAATTCAGACTCTATTGCTTTAGAGACAGACAATAAACAAGTAAACACATTAATCATCATTAAAATTTCAGGTAATAATGAGTGCTTGAGATCTAAACCATATGAAGAAGCAAGGACAAAAGGACCTTGGGGCAGCAATCTAGGCAGAGGGCATAAGAAATACTTAAGCCATGAAGTGAGAATCAAGTTCGTGGGTGGAGGAAAAACAAGAAGGTTAGTATAGTGAGGATAAGGAAGGAGAGAAAGAGAGAGAATGTGAGAGAGGCAGCCAGTGGTAAGGAATCTGGATTTCACTTTAAGTGTTTAGCAGGGGTTGACATGAGTTGATTTACATTTTAAAAGTGTCCACTTTGGATGGCCATGGAGAGAGAGTGGGGGAGGGGCGCCACGAGAGGAAGCGGAGAGAGGAGTTCCGAGACTACTGGAGGAGGTTCAGAGAGAGATGGGGGTGGCTCAGACAGGTGACATCACAAAAGATATTGAGAAGTGGTTTAATCTGGGATGTATTTCGAAGATGGGAACAACCAAACTTACCCATGTTTTACATGTGCTATAGAAAGAGAAAGGAGAACACTGAATTACAGCTCACAGGCTTGGAGCCTGAGCATCAGGATAAATGGTGGTGCCCTTGACCAAGAGAGACTACAGACTACAGACACAAGTATGAAGAGGGGGTCTGGCAGGAAAGTCAGAATTCTACTTTGGACATGTAAACTTTGAACTGTCCAGCACGTGTCCAAGTGGACATGGTAAGGGAGCAGTTGGTTTAGGGTCAAGATCTAGGCTGGAGAAATATTGGGGAATCACTGTAGCATGATTCCCAGTGTTTAAAATCACCAGACTGGGTAAGATCACCTAAGGAGAGGGGATGGTAGAGGACAAGTCTGATGACTGAGCCTGAGGGCACTCTGACATTCAGAGGGAAGAAACAGGATGGGAAGCCAGAAGAAGGCATGAAGGGGAGACCAGTGAGCAAGAGGATAGATAGCCAGGAGAATGGGCTACCCCAAAATTCAAGCAAAGGACGTGTTTCCAGAAGAAGAAAGTGACCTACTGTGTTAAATGCTGTGAGAGATCAACTGATACAAAGCTAAGAATTGACCAATAGATTTAACAAGATAAAGTTGTTGGTGACGCTGAGAATTCTGTTTTCAGTATTATTGTGGAGACTGATGCCTGAACGACGTGTGTCCAAAAAAGAATAAGAAGAGGGGAAATTAGGGACAGTAGCAACAGCTGTTTTGAGGGGTTTTGCTGTAAAGAGAGCAAAATAAGTAATAGATGAAGGAAGAATGGAAGGTCGAGGAGAGATTTATTTATTTTTTAACATAATAAGGGGTGTTACGACATGTTGGTAGGCCAATGGATGAACCTCTAGAAATGAAAAAATTAATGACACAAGAGTAAAATGCGAAGTCCTGGAATGGGAAGGGGGATGAGACCCCGTGCTCAGGTGACAGGCTGGTCTGGGCAGAGGCAACAGGAAGAAAGCAGAGAACAGAAATACAGCTACGTGAATATTCCTGGATGCTTAGGGAAACGACTTCTTTTCTCTAGAAAATTTCCCAAAATTCAGCTTCAGCACCTATGAAACAGCTCAGCCGGAGCTGAAGATTCTGCACTGCCCGCAACCAACTGGGGCTCACCGCCGATCCCGAGTGTGGGGAGAGCATGACATCAGAGGCCACACTGTTTCCCATCCTTGCAGGCCTTCAGTAAATGCTAATTGACTTCAATTATGAAAAACTGAAATTCATGGACAGATGGCGCAGGAAGCCTTTTCACTCTGGGGAGGGGACGTGGGCTCCACAGTCTTCTGGGCCAAACCGTCTGCAGAAGGAAACATGGTGGAGCCCTCCGCCACGGAGGGCTGGGGTCAGTCCATTGACCTGACCTCTGTCCAGTCACACAGCATCTTCTGGGTCCCCCCCACCCATTTTATTGCACCGATGGCAAGCTCCCTGACAGAAGAGGTCATGGCTTCCCCAGCTACCCTCGGGGGGTTAGCCAATGTGTCAGTGCAAATGGTGGGCCTCCGCTCAGTCTTTAGGGGTGGAGAGCAGACCCTACAGGTATAAATGGAGACCTTCTTCACACTGTGTTCCCTTAAAGGCTTCTGACCGAAACACGGAGCCTAGACTTCGAACACCTCTGATAAAGAGACTTGAAGTTACCAATGAGGAAAAGCTTTCATACAGGAAGGTCTGGAGTTCTAACATAGTCCCCTGGTCACCTAGCAGTTCCTACAATGGTAATTGCTAGATTTTCCTATTTTCCTCGGGGTTTCCTGGCTCCTCAGGAGCTGCCTCATCCACCGACTCTTCTCTTCCACTCTCCTACCTCTCCTTTGGAGCCTGAACACTCCGTTGCCTCATCCCCTCGCCTCCACACCTAGAGGTCCCTCTTCTCTTTGGCCCCCTGTGGAGGCTGCCAGACCTATGCACCCTTTTCTTCTAATTATATGCTGACGAGGACTAGAAAACTTACAAAACCAGCCCTCAGACGCAGAGGTCTTAGAGGTGTGAGATAACACCTTACAGACTTCCAAAAGCAGCCTTTTCTTGGCGTGACTCCTGAGCACCTCCCTGGCCCCGGCTCCAGTGCCACCATGGTGTGTGCCGGATGCCTGCAGAAGGGGCTGAGGCTGGAGAAACAGACCTGTCCTTCCGGGAAAGCCCCACATCCCAGTGGCTGTGTGGGAACTGGGCACATGGTAATTTGCTTTTCAAGACCCTGACGAGCAGCACATACAAGCTGAAAACTTGTTTTTCTTTATCGAAAGGTCCAGAAACACTACCAGGCTTCAAAGCAATTCTGCACCAAGTTGGTAATTGCAGCTGGGGGAAGGGACCATAAGTGAGGAGTCCCCCCCAGCTTGGGTCAAGTTGCTCTTTGAGAGCCAGACCTGATCATCAGATTGCGGACGGACATGCCACCTTCCAGAGGGTGAGGCCCACAGGCCGGAACAAGACTCTGCAGGAGTTCACGGAGGCCATTAGCATATCCAAAGCAAGAATGTGTGGAAGCCAGGCAGAACTAGGTCATTCAGAAAGGCCCACTGTGGAAGAGCCCGCTCCACCTTGAGATGCACTTACAGCCAGCCCATCCCTGTCGCCCTCCTGCTGGCTTCAGGAGGGAACTGCAAAGACCCTTGGAGTTTCCAGCCCCAACCTTTGGCAGACCCAAACACTCCTTTGCCTCTGATCTCTCTCTACTCCTCATGGGTAAGTGGAGGCCGAGAATGGTGTGCACACAGCGGGGAACACCCGGGTACAGGGAGTGGTTGCTCACGGACCAGGGCGTGGGACAGGAAGAGCAAGGGTCATCAAGAAGAAGGTCAGCAAAACTAGGCAGACAGAATCAACACCTTCCTTTAAACTCATCTGGCTAAAGAATTTTTCAAATTCTTCGGTGCAAAGGAAGCTGGTCATTAACTTTAGAGCGCTGCCAGATAGTATGCACCGTTTAATGTTGTGTCGGGGGTCCCCAAGCCCACCTCAGGGGTCAGTGATTTGCAAGAGGGAGTCACAGGACTCAGCACGGCTGCACTTGTGACCGTGATTTATTACAGCGAAGGGCGCAGAGTCAAGTCAACAAAGAAAAGGGGCAGAGGGAGGAGAACATGAATCACAAGCCTCTCAGCGTCCTCTCCCGGCAGAGTCACACAGGACGAGCTTAACTCCTCCAGCAACAAGTGGCAAGGATGCACATGGAGCGCTGTCTCTCAGGGAAGCCAACTAGAACTTAAGCGTCTATGGTTTTTACTGGGGGCTGGTCAGACAGGCGTCCTACCGTACCAGAATTCCAGACTCCCAGAAGAGAACCAGGTGCTGAGCATCAATAATACCGTACAAGCAACACAGGCACAGCAAGCTACCCTTTTCGTTTACGAAGAGTTTTGTGTCAAGGTGGGGAACCGTTTGCGGGCCGCGGGCCAAGCTCCCACACATCAGCTGAGCGCCAGCCAACCTTGCAAGCAGGCCTTTCCGAGGACAGCAGTCTCAGGTCCGTACCCCTGCGCAGGTGCAGGTAATTAGACGTATGCTCTCCATATAGTAACAATATAAAGTTCTCAGTCAAAAGTATTAGGTTCAAATGTTATCAACAAATCCTTTGCTGTCTTCTTCGAGTCCCGAGGTACAGCAGCCCTCCAGACATTGACGCCGATCTAGTCTCCACCAGGATGACCCCACGCGTCGCCACCACCGCAGGATCTTGGTGCTTGGAGTCAGTGAAACAGCACAGAAGCCACACTCCGCCGCCTTCCGCCCCGTGCACTTGGTCCCTTACTGAACCGGGCTTTAGGCAGCCACCTCACATGGAGTGCTAACTGTTGTCCACAAACTGTCCCTTTCTCGTCCTTCCCCAGGCCCAAACTGAGTGGCACAGGGACTCGAGTCACACCCTCACACTGAAGGCGGCAGCACCGTGAGGCCCACAGGGGGGCCAGTCCTTCCAAGCCACAGGAAAGGCACCTTCTTCCAGCCCCCCCTTCTCCACGCTCAGTCTCCACCCCCCCACCCACCCACTTCCACAGCCGGGACTTTATTTACTTAGTTTGGCCTTTCTGAAGTGAGCCGTTACCCTGGCTGGCTCAGGCTAGGTCACAGTGACATTCTCACTGGACAGTTTCTCAAATATCCTGTGACACGTGAACTCAGCCACCCTGAAATCAACCTGGGGCCTCTGCAGTGGTAATGACTCAGTTTCTCCTAGATGCCTGGAAACCCTGTCCCCAGCCTGGTTTCACACAGTGGTGGCTTTGCCCGATTTATATTTATCTTCTTTCTTCAAAGGGCAGAGTTTAGGGAAGCCATGAGGGGAGACTGAGCCTCTTCAGCCCACCTGGGTCAATCAGCGTGTTCATGGAAGTCACATCTGGTACCCACCCCCCAGAACATTACCCCAGTAGGAATTCCCTTTCTGGTTTTCCCCCTCCAAGTTTAGAAGCGGGGCTGTGTGTGTGTGTTTGGGGTGGGGGGCTGTTTTAGGACAGATGACATCATGCAGACCCACAGAAACAGATGTTCGGAGTTTCTGTGCTCCATGAACTCAGTTTTGTGCCACCTACTGAAATGGAAACTCGCCAGGCCATCCGGAGGGATTTCTGAGATGAGTGGGTGGGACTTTCATTAAAACAGGAAGGGCCTGGGCTGGAGCATGTTAGCGAGGACGCCCAGAAATGGGCATGGAGAGCCGGGGCTGCAACCCAAAGTCGGTAAGGACTCCAGTCCACTGAGCACATTTGTAAGCGAGATGCTGAAATAATTTTTCCGCTCCCCCTTCCCCCTCCCCTACCTCCAGAAAGGCATAGGATATTTTTAGCAGGAAAAATAAATGCCCCATTAAAATGAACATAAAAATACCATACGGGGGACAGGGCACCCTCCCACCAGTTTCCATCCCTGGAGTGACCATTAAATTAAACAGGCTTCAAAGCCAGTGCTGGAGACGTGGATAGGCATAGGTCAGCCCCGGTCGGAAAAGAGCTGGGAACGAGAACAGAAAAAAAGAAACTGGCCCAAGGAACCCCATATGTGATTAAAGGGAGACATGGGTGAAAACCCACAAAGCAAACTGTGCCTCTTCTGTGTCCCAGAACCAGTTTATTCGGCAAATCCCAGACCTTCCCTCCATGCTCATCCTCCCCGACCTTTCTGTGGTATTCCGCTCATTCCTTGAGCACTGGGCCACTGAGGAGCCTGTCCTCACATTCCTCTGTATCTCTGCCTCAAGCTTAACAGGTCAAATACTGGAACCCTGACTTTCCTGCCCCAACCAGCTCATCTCTCCATTCCCCCGTTCCGTGAAAGGCACCTCCTGTTCCCCAGGCCAGGACCTTGGGTCGTCCTTGACTTCTCCTCACACTCCACATCCCATCTGTCAGTACATCCCATTGGATCTGACCATGTTTCACCACCTCCACTGCTTCCGCAGCACCTCACCCCCACCCTGCCCAAGCCCCATCCATTCTCACCTGGATGGCACCACCTTCCAGATTGGACTCCCTGCTTTGCCCTTGCCCCCTTCAGACCATGGACTTCCGATATAGAGATCAGACAAATATTATTGTAGTGAAAGTCAGATGATATCTCTCTCCGCTCAAAGCCTTCCAAAGACTCCCTATCCTACCTTGAGGGGAAACCAAAGCCCTTACGATGGCCCTTAAAGCCTCTGGTGGTCTAGCACCTCCTAAACGCTCCTGTCTTTTCTTGTCCCGGTGAGTGCCTCTGTCACGGCTCCAGCCACATGGGCTCTGGGCTGGTTCTCACGCCCAGCAGGTGTGCGCTCATGTCCAGCTGCTGCAATGGCCATCACCCCTGCCAGGGGAGCTTCCTCCCAGCTGTCCTCATGGTCACTCCTTCAATTTCTTCAGTTCTTTACTCGTTCTTTGGTCACTCCATCTAAAACTGCAGCCATCTGGCACTTGGGAATTCCTTTCCTGCCTTCATCTCCCGCCTTACCATCACTGCCCTACTATCGACTAAACTGATTTATCTCGTTTGTTATCTGCCCCCTTCTGGAATGTAAGAACCACGAGATCTCTGGCTTTCTTGTTTGTCTTGCTGGTGCGTATCTAGCAGACTCTTTAACTGAATAAATGAAATGAATGAATGAATGAATGAGTGAAATATGTGCTAAAATCCACAACTCTCCTGATCTTTCTGCTCTCAATATGAACACCACTCACATCTTCGAGCTCCTGGGAGCTCTTCAGAGCTGCTCACACCTGCCAGACAGACACTGAACTGTGCTGTGTCCACCCCTAACACGCTCTTTCTTCTGATGACTCAACTCAGTCTCTGCTCAGTTGTGAAAGGCATGACAATCCCCTCAAAGTGATGCAGGGCAAGTGGCTTTGGCACGCTCTGCACCTCTACCTGCTCATGTGTAAAGGGGGGTGGGTAACAGTGACTTTCGTGAGGTGGTTGCGAGGTGATATGTCTACAGCATTTCTTACTGACACAGAGTACGTGCTCAGTTAACACTTCTTCCCTCCCCCTCCCTTTCCTCCCCCTCCCTTTCCTCCCCATCCCCTCCCTTCCCTTCCCTCCCCTCCCCTCCCCTCCCTTTCCCTTCCCTCCTGCCCTGGTGCCATACAGAATGGCTCTGATGGCTGCCAGATCCCCCTGAGAGGCTCTCCCTTTAGTCCCTTCGCCAAGCTAGCCACCTTGTCCACTACTATGCAATTTCTTCAGGTTTTTCTCTGGTTCGAAAATCCATACATTCCTTCTAAAGAGGGAACCTTTCATTGAACCCAACCATGCAGAATTAAGAGTCAGACCAAATGACATCATTTGTGTGGTCAGCCCAAGCAAACCTGTGTCTCTGTAGGAGCGGCTCTGGAGACACTTGAGAGGAGATGAGGGCCCGGCTCACCAGGAAGCGTGTGGCCAGCTCACTGGCTGAGCACTCTGAACCACCGCTGGTACATAAACGCCAAGCCTCACATTCTCTTTCTCGTTTCCCAGCCATTGTCAAAGCTGCCCCCTGAGCCTAGAACACCCTTTGCCCCTTTCCCCTCCTGCTCTTCACCCATCAAATAACAGCACACCCTGCAGGACACGTAAGACAAGCCCTCCTTGAAAAAGCCCACTTTGCCTCCTCCCTGAGGAGGCCGAGCTGCCTCTGCACTATGCTCCCAGCATGTCATCTGCTCACCCCACCACGGCACGGACCGTGCCAAGTGACACTGCCCATCTAACCATCCACTCCCCAGCCCAGGCTGTGAGCCTGTGCGCTGGGACCATGGCCTTTTCTTCCACATGGAGAGTACACGATCCTCGGCACACAATGAGGTGCTGCATAAATGCTTCTTGAGTGAATGAGCAAATGAGGAAGTGAAAACATGGATGACTCAATAACCAAATGAAGAAATGCGACACTCCACTTGCCCAAGTGGAGGTGTGTGAGGGCATGAAGAGACTCGAAAAGCACACATCTTAGGAACAGAACCAAGATGGCACCCACCCCCTGGCCTGCTGTTCCAGGCCCTCTCCCTGCACACACTTGCTCTCTCTGAGCCGCCTCACCCTTCCCAGAGGCTCCCCTTCCTATCTGCCTGTCATTGACTCCCAGAGCTATGGTCCTGAGTTTGGTGCCAAACTTAAGGCAAGCTTTTCTTGCCTGTGACATTCCCGTTTGAATCTTGACTGCCACCACCTTCTCCATGAGCAATTTCTTGTCTGTCTGGGTTGGGGAGGGTTCGCTGTCCAGGAACGAGCAACTCTCACACAGGCTGCTCTCTGAACCTCCCCCAACCGAAAGGCACCTCCCGCTGTAACCCGCTACAACGCTCAGGTTCTGAAAGGGTTTTAGCATGCTTGATTAAGGTAAATGCACCCCTACTCCCATGGAGATGTGGTATTTCACAGTGGCAGAAGCAGAATCAAAGTTCCTCGCCTTGAAATGTAGTAGGAAAAAATAAAAACCTCGGGCCTGGCTGCGTAGGGCAGGAGTGGAGAACCTCTGGCCTCCAGCTCTTGGCTCAGCTTTCTTCCAACCTTTGGCAAACACAGCAAACTGTTGGTTACATTCATGAGGGAAGATACTTATCAGTCAGATGGCACTGTCTGGAAACCATCCTGAGCCAACTGGAAGGCACATAGGTGGTGATGCATTTTACAAGCGTGTTCTCATTAGCCTACTCCATTCCAGAATTAATGTTGGCTTTCAGCTTTTCAAACCACCTCTCCAGAGCCTGCGAAGTTCTGCAGGAAGTCGTTCGCTTCCCTTATTGTTTTACACTGTTGACTGAAGCCATAAAGTCTCTGGACCTGAGAGCTGAAAAGACCCTTCGAGATGATCTGGTCTAACCCGCTCTTTTTATGGGCGCGGAAACTGTCGGAGTAATTTTAACTTTGAATTTCATGAGGTCTGTTTGTGCTGACAAGACTGATTGCTCTGCCTCCGAGACTGCAGGGTTGCAGGGGAAAGACAGCAACGGTGGTGTTCTTTCTGATGGGCGGGGCGGAGCGAGCCGGAACAGCTTCGCTGCAAAACTCCTCACGCCCCACCCTCCACCGGGGCAACACCGCACCCCCAGCGGGTGCAAAGTTGTCGGAATGGTGTGGAAGTTGCCGCTCCTCTCAGAGAGGAAAGCGCGGAAAGGTCAGAGGTCACTGCTCATCCCCGAAGGGGATGCAGACTGACCGAAAGGGCTCGTGGTGTGTCCAGTCAGTGCACCCACTGTTCCCAAAGGGGGTTTCTCTCAGGGGCTCTGACCGTTTGGACCTCTTTAAATGAATATGCTCCCACACACTCTAGCTGTCCAGTCCCTCCCACTGAGCAGGGACTGAACGTGGCCAAGCAAGGACTGAACCGCGGGAGTTTCCCAGGTGGTGGGGCATGGCTCGGTTGGGAGCAGCGGTGATGATGCCGGGGTCTGACTCTTGGAACCGTTCTGGAAAAGACACCAAGTTCAGAACCAGAAAACCCCAGCCAAAGCCTGTTCACAGACCCGGTGGAAAAGATGGGGAATGGAAAACTGGTTTCACGTGAACTCTGAGCAGCAGCGTGGGCCTGGAGAGCCGGGTGGAGCAGGGCGGAAGGTGGGGTCCAGGAGCGGAGCCCCACTGTGGATGGAGACGCCCGCCTCTGGCTCAGGTGGGGGAGGTCGGCCAGCAGACCGTGTCTTTGTCTTTCTATATTTAACTTTATTTTGCACAAACTTTCCATTATACAGTTCTGAAAGTCAAATAGTGCTTCCCAGGTTCCTGATGCAAAACGTCGGTCCTCTCCCCATCGCCTTGACTGCAGCCTCCCTCTGCTCTCTGGAGAAACTGTGTTAACACAAACGTGGGTTACCGAGAGCTGCGGAAATGTTCAAGGATGCGGATTATGTGAAAAGCAAGAGGCTATTGGCCAAGACAGAGTACAGAGAGGATAAAATACAATCCTACTTTTGAGCTCTCCAGGATGCCAAAGGGGTGGGAGGCTTGAGTGGGCCACACTGTTCATCCATCGTAGCCGAGCCCTGGAATGACTGCTGAACCGTCAGAAGAACAGTAACTGAAGCACCTGCCACCAGTAACTCTAACTCCTATTGTCTCAGGTCAGGTGATGAAACCAGTAGCCCAAAATAAGGGCTAAAACTCCCATGGACGGGCAGCAGGCAGGGCCATCACACAGCAGTACTGGGAAACGCTGAGCACGCACAGAGAGAGGCCCCTCTGCCCACCCCCTGCAGCCAGCCCAGAGCAAGAACCCGGGAGCAGCCTGATGTGTGTGCAAAGGGGTAGGACTCCCCTCGTCACTCCCGGTGCTGTTACAGGTGACCTCCCCTGACGTCGCCCTGCCCTGGGTGGGGGCGGTGATCCATGGCACAGAACCTTTTCTGCATGTACTCCGATATTCATCTGATTATTTTCTTCTAGTCCTTAGTATGGTGAATTACACTGATTGATGTTTCAAATATTAAACCAAACCTGCATTCCTGGGCTGAAATCCTTTTGGTCATGATATACCAGCTTTTTACATTTTGTTGGATTGATTTGCTGAAACATTATTAAGAATTTTTATATCGACTTCTGGCCAAGATGGAGGCATAGGTAGACACACTTTGCCTCCTTGTACAACCAAAAGAAGGACAACAACAACTTTAAAGACAAAAAACAACCAGAACTGCCAGAAAAACAAACTGTATGGAAGTTCAACAACCAAGGAGTTAAAGAAGAAATATTCATCCAGACTGGTAGGAGGGGTGGAGACGGGCAACCGGCAGAGAGGACTCCCAGCAAGGCAGTGGCTGGTGGACTGGGTGGTCCCACGTTCGCAGGCAGATAAACCGGGAGGAACAACTGGGGAGCGAGATAGGCCACACAACCCAGGGTCCTAGTGCAGGGAAATAAAACCTCAAACCTCTGATTGAAAACACCTCTGGGATCTGAGGCAGCAGTGGGAGAAACTCCCAGACTTACAGGAGAGCTCGTTGGAGAGACCCACAGGGTCCTAGAACATATACGAGCCCACCCACCAGGAATTAGCACCAGAAGGGCCCAATTTGCTTGTGGGTAGTGGGGGGAAGTGACTGAAAGCCCACAGAGAGCTGAGTAAGTGGCTTTGTTCCTTCTCAGACCCTTCCGCCACATACAGCCACATGGGTTGCCCCGCCCTGGTGAACACCTAAGGCTCCGCCCCTTACTACATAACAGGCGTGCCAAGACCAAAAAAATGGCCCAAATGAAAGAACAGATCAAAGCTCTTGAAAAAATACAACTAAGTGACGAAGAGATAGTCAACCTATCAGATGCACAGTTCAAAACACTGGTAATCAGGATGCTCACAGACTTGGTGGAATTTGGTCGCAAATTAGACGAACAAATGAAGGATACAATAAGGGAAATGAAGAAAAATGTACAGGGAACCAACAGTGATGGGAAGAAAAACGGGACTCAAATCAATGGTGTGGACCAGAAGGAAAAAAGAAACAGTCAACCAGAACAGAATGAAGAAACAAGATTTCAAAAAACGAGGAGAGGCTTAGGAACCTCCAGGATGTCTTTAAACGTTCCAATATCTGAATCATAGGGGTGCTAGAAGGAGAAGAGGAAGAGAAAGAAATTGAAAACTTATTTGAACAAATAATGAAGGAGAACTTCCCTAATTTGGCAAAGAAAATAGACTTTCAGGATGTCCAGGAAGCTCAGAGAGTCCCAAAGAAGTTGGACCCAAGGAGGAACACACCAAGGCACATCATAATTACATTACTCAAGATGAAAGATAAGGAGAGAATCTTAAAAGCAGCAAGAGAAAAGGAGACAGTAACCTACAAAGGAGTGCCCATCAGACTGTCAGCTGATTTCTCAAAAGAAACCTTCC
>VMDR010003581.1:0-16211 GCA_007922815.1 Macrotus californicus
ATATGTCTCCTAGGCTTGGTAGAGTGGCTTCATATAGTAGGGTCCCATGGTGTAGCCTCTTGAATCACCTGAGTTGGGAATTCCAGGTGTGTCCCTTTTGTGGGGTGTGCACACCCTCCCATTACAGTTGAACCTTGAGGTTGTTGGCATGTCAATGGAAGGGGTTTATCCCCAGGCCCACTGACTGCAGGGACAGGCTGTGACAGCAGCAGAGGAGCTGCTGTGCAGGGGCTGACCCCATGGAACAGAAGTCACTTCAGTGATGCTCTAATAATCAATGAGTCTGCCTTTTGAGTGTGTCACTTATGGAGGTGGTTAGATGGTGCTCTTGTGTGGCCTAAAGTTGTCCACCAGATGCTGTGGCTCTGGGGCCTCCCAGAAGGTGCAGGCCATGATCAGCTGCCACCCGTGCCCTGCCTGGGGCCACCCAGCACAAGCTACAAAGCTGTTAGCAGATGACTTCTATTTGTGCTGGGCTTGGAGGTAACCAGAAGAGGCCAAGATGCACACTGAGGCTGGCTGCCACTAGTGCAGGGCCTGGGGCCACTATGCAAGTGTATGGGGCTTGCTGAGGCCAGATGCTGCTTGTTTGGGGTTTGTAAATTTTTGAGTTTAGAAAAGTCCACAGCATGAGCTACGACAGGCCATTTGTAGAGGAAAGCCATTGGACAGGCCTGGGTGGGCCCCAAAATTGGGTGGTGTGGGGTCTCTGGGAATCACTAGAGTAGTGAAAACAGTGTTAGCCAGGTGGATAGAGACTAAGATGTGGCACAGTCTGGTGACTTGTGTGTGTGTGTGTGTGTGTGTGTGTGTATGTGAGCTCAGCAAAGGAACAATGGCCTCTGCCACCACTTCTGTCTTGGAGAAAGCTGGCCCTTTCAGCCTTTACCCCAAAGCCAGACAATTCAGTTCCTCCCTATATGTCCTTGATGTGCCTTTCAAGCTGCTGCTCCAGTGCTGGAGCTCAGAGCCAGTCAGTCCAGGTAAGCCTGTGCATTGGTCCTTTACGAGGAACTGCCTGGCACTTCAAAACTCCTGCCTCACTTAACCACAATCCCTATAGGGAACCTGTCCACATAATGATGTCTTATGTGGCTCAGCTCTGATTCTGAAAACAGACAGACGCATGTGGCGTGCAGGAGGCATCCACGGATAGGTCTCCCATGGGGAATCAGGCAGGCATTGCTCCTAGGCCACTTTGAAACTTGCTCTTGCTAAAAAACTCCCTCACCTGGGATGGAGGCAGCAGAAGTTTACTGTGATCTATGCTAGACTTCCCAAGTATGAATGTAAACAGCTCAGCCTGATCCCCCTTACATTCGCAAATGACCTTTCTCTTTGAAGTGTTTGGCAACATTCTTTCCTTTCTTGTTTATACTTGTTAACCTGTGCATAGTAAATGAGGAGCATCCTTGATGTAATGTACCTAGAGTGTCAATAAAAGCCTGTCCAGGTGAGGGGTCGGAGCCCTCTCTCTCACTGAGAGAGCAGCCAAGCTAGCAGTCTCTTTCTCACTTAGAGAGTGCACGTGCCATCCCTTTTTCTCCACCAGATTTCTTTAGTCCAAGTGAATTTGTTCGTCATTTGTCCAGGAATATAGGACAATCATCCATAACAACACGCGGTCCTGCTGGACGGGACTGCGTCAAATCCCCACTGGTTTTCACAGCCCAAAATTATAAGGACTTCTCTTCCTGGTACCTGAACCATGGACTGAGGGTCCTAGTGTGGGGCTGGGACTCCTTGCTCCTCAGGAAGGACCTCCACAGCTGAGATGCCCCTCCCAATTTTTAACTGCCACATGTGGGGGTGGGATCAGCCCATTCTATGTCTCCCTGCTCCTTCCATGACTCACACCACAGTTTCTTCTTTACATCTTAGTTATAGAAACTCTGTTTGAGTAGATTTCAGGAAGTTCACATTGTTCTGTAGTTTAGTTGTAATTTTGGTGTGGTCGTGGTAGGACATGAGTACCACATTTACTTTGCCATCTTGACTGAAAGTTCCTATTATTCTTATGTTGCTTTTTCTAATGGAATCAGACAGTTCATCTAATCATAAAATAAATAAATAGATTTATTTAAAAAAATTCTCAATTCTCTCTTTTCTTTATCCTGAGTAATTTATAGATTTATAATTTTGAGCTTGCCAATTCTCTCTGTTTCCAGTGCTTTCGAATGCATTCTTTATCCTATTTACTGAGCTCTTCAGCTCCAGAAATTCTGTTTTGTTCTTTTTTATAGTTTCAATCACTTTAATAAAGTACTCTTTTTTTTTATTTGATTTTATCCCTAAGCTCATGCATTTCTGAGCTTTCTTGTGTCTGATTAACTTTTTTCATGACTGCCACCTTGAATTCTCTGTCACTTAAATCATCGTTTTGTATGTCTTTTAATTTGGTTCCTGGAGACTTTTCATTTATTTTCTGAGCTGCCCTGTTGCCTTTGTTGTTCCTGGTGCTTGACGGATTGGATCTCTGGCTGGGGACTTGAGGTAGTGAGCTCCCTTCTTTTTTAAGTGCTCTTTTGCTCTTAAAAATTTAGCAGGTTGGTATGTAGTGGTCTTTTTTTTCATAGATGGTTCTATAGCACATACTTTAGTTTTTCCTTACCTGCACACTGGCACCTACAGGATCTTGTTGAGACTGTCAGCTGCACTCTGCTATTTGATATATGTGTATCTCTGACACTTCTACTGGGTTTTGTCTCTACCAGGTTCTACTGTGAGGGTGTGGGCAAGAGAGAGGGCAAGGGGGAGCAACACAAGGCTTTGTGAGTCTGGCTTTGCCTTCTTGCTAGCAATGGCAGCTGCTAGTCTATGGCTGCCATAATGCCCTGCCACATCTCCAGCCCTGTCACCAGGTTTAGCTACAGTGGATCCTGGCTATTCAGGCTGGAATGTTGCTTCTGCCCTCCTACTTTCCTGGCTATCATGTGAGGCTGGAGCCCAGCTCTACCACTACTTCAACTGGGGCCAGGGCTGGTGCTGGACTGCATCTATAGCCATAGTCTCTGTCCTCCCCACTGCTTGCTTACCCTGCTAATTTCAATAGGCCCACCTTCACATGTCCTGCTGTGTGGATCTCTCAGACCTGTTTATGTTGAATTATAGTTTTCCAACTTGTTGTAACTTTAAGGGAGAAGCAAAGAGGCCTTCTCACTCTGTCATGATGCAGACACCACTCCTCCCACAGGTTTTTATATTATTTTTCTCTAATTTATAAACCATTTGGTTTTATTTTCTCTTTGATATAGGAATTATGAAGAACACTATTTTAAATTTTTCTAACTGGACATATATTTACCTTTTGATTTGTGGTATCTAATTTTCACCTGAAAGAGAATGTGTTCTATGAAATCAGTGTCTGGGGGCTCTATTGAAGTCTTTGTTTTGTAGCCGAGAATATGGGCAATGATTATAATTGTTCTCTGGGCTTAAAATAAAAATGTGTGTTCTCTATTTACATAGTAATATATATATATATTTCATGTGTACATATTTTAAATGAAATTTATGCATTGTTTAAACAAAATATCTGCCATATATTTTCATTAACTACTTTATTAAATTCTAGAAAGTGTATATTAAAGATTATTATTAAAATATTGATTTATTTAACTTCTTTAAAAACTTTTGAGATTTTTCTTTTTTTAAATATATTTTATTGATTATGCTATTACAGTTGTCCCATTCCCCCCCGCCCTTTACTCCCCTCCACTCTGCATACCCCCTCCCACCCACATTTCCCCACTTTAGTTCATGTCCATGGGTCATACATGTAAGTTTCTTGGCTTCTATATTTCCTATACTATTCTTAACCTCCCCCCTGCCTATTTTCTACCTACCATTTATGGTACTTATTCCCTGTACCTTTTCCCCCTCTAGCTGTCTTCCACTCCCCTGCTGATAATCCTCCATGTGATCTTCATTTCTGTTAATCTGTTCCTGTTCTAATTGTTTGTTTATTTTATTTTATTTTATTTTTTTTAGGTTTGGTTGTTAATAGTTGTGAGTTTGTTGTCATTTTACTGTTTATATTTTTGATCTTCTTTTTCTTAAATAAGTCCCTTTAACATTTCATATAATAAGGGCTTGGTGATGATGAACTCCTTGAACTTGACCTTAAAGGAAGCACTTTATCTGCCCTTCCATTCTAAATGATAGCTTTGCTGGATAGAGTAACCTTGGATGTAGGTCCTTGCCTTTCATGACTTGAAATACGTCTTTCCAGCCCCTTCTTGCCTGCAAGGTTTCTTTTGAGAAATGAGTTGATAACCTTATGGGAACTCCTTTGTAGGTAACTCTTTCCTCTTGCTGCTATTAAGATTCTCTCCTCTTTAATCTTGGGAAATGTAATTATGATATGTCTTGGTGTGTTCCTGCTTGGTTCCAATTTCTTTGGGACTCTCTGAGCTTCCTGGACTTCCTGGAAGTCTATTTCCTTTGCCAGATTAGGAAAGTTCTCCTTCATTATGTTTTCAAATAAGTTTTGAATTTATTGCTCTTCCTCTTCTCCTTCTAGCACTCCTATGATTCAGATGTTGGAATGCTTAAAGTTGTCCTGGAAGTTCCTCAGCCTCTCCTCATATTTTTGAATTCTTCTTTCTTTATTCTGTTCTGATTGAATGTTTATTTCTTCTTTCTGCTCCAAACCATTGATTTGAGTCCTGGTTGCCTTACCATCACTGTTGGTACCCTGTACATTTTCCTTTATTTCACTTTTCATAGACTTCATTTTTTCCTCTATTTTGTGATCATACTCAACCAATTCTGTGAGATTCCTGATTACCAGTGTTTCAAACTGTGCATCTGATAGGTTGGTTAACTCTTTATCGCTTAGTTGTATATTTTCTGGAGCTTTGATCTGTTCTTTCACTTGGGCCATTTTTTTTTTTCTTGCTGCACCTGTTATGCAGCAAGGGGCAGAGCCTTAGGTATTCACCAGGGTTGGGCAACCCAAGTTGCTGCGTTTTGGTGCTGTCAGTGTGGGAGGGGTATGAGAGGGAACAGTGCCACTTGCTCCACTTTCTGCCAGCTTTTGGTCACTTCTGGGGCTACTCACAAGCAAATTGGGCCCTTCTGGTGCTGATTCCCAGGTGGGTGGATTTGTGTACATTCTAGGACCCTGTTGGTCTCTCCAAGGAACTCTCCTGTGAAGCTGGGAGTTTCTCCCAATGCCACAACCCTCACAGGTGTTTTCAGTCAGAGGTTTTGAGGCTTTATTTCCCTGGGCTGGAACCCTAGGTTGGGTGGTCTGTCTTGCTTCCCAGTTGTTCCTCCTGGTCTATCTGCTCACAAATGTGGGGCCGCCTGCTCCACCAGCCACCACCTTGCTACGAGTCTTCTCCACCCCAACTGCCCATCTCCACCCCTTCTATTGGTCTGGATGAATGTCTCTTCTTTAACTCCTTGGTTGTCAAACTTCCATACATTTTGATTTTCTGGCAGTTCTTGTTGTTTTTTGTTTTTAAATTTGTTGTTGTCCTTCTTTTGGTTGTATGAGGAGGCATAGTGTGTCTACCTAAGCCTTCATCTTGGCTTGAAGTCCCCAAGACTTTTTCTTATACAAACTACTTTTAATTTTTTTTTTGTGTGATTTTAACTGTTATGATCTATGAATTTTTCTATTATAAAATATTCCCATTTTGTGATTTATGTTTATATCTGGCTTAATTACTGCTTTATCTATAAATATGAATGCAACCATTTTTCTCTAATTTCTGCCTTTACCTAACACATCTTTGCCCAATTTCACTTTTGTATTTTTTATAATGTGGGTTTTTAAAATTCATCTTTTAAAAATTATGCTTTGAAAGACACACAAATAGATACATATACACACCAAACTTCCAGTAGCCAGCCCACGGATACCATGTATTTAGGTAATCACTGCACACTCCACACTCAGTATTCCCTACCCTATGTCCATAGGCCAACACCTCCAGGCAGTGTCTCTGGTTTCCAATGTCAGGGACACGGTAACTATGACAGAGATTAAAACACATAATTGAGGTTCTGCTGTTACTCATTACTTCTTAGTACACATTAATAATCAAACCTTGTATTTGATTTTTTTGTTTTGTTTTTGTTTCTTTTTTAAAGCCTTGTGTTTGAAAGAAGAAAGAGTTCAGGGTTTGACAGCTTTAGGATCATACAAACAGGAGTCAGTGCAGGCAACAGGGTACACAGAATGGAATGGCCATAAACCTCTGTGGGCCAGTGTCTTCACTGGCTTCCCATTTTTCTTTAGATAAATTCAGAACACAGAGCAGGGGGCCGGGTATATTTTGTCTGTGACATGGGTATGAGGTGTACTTGAGGCAGTGAGAAGTAACAAGTGTAAGCACTAAGCTGAGTTCTCCTTACACCAAGATATTGGTGTCTAAACAGAACAAGAACACAGAAAGTTAGTATGTGAGACTCTAATGAGGAGCTGTGGGAAATCCACCCTAGAGATGCCCAAACAAGGCAGCTATTGCTGTCCTGATCCCCCAAGAAAGGCCTGATCTCCAGGGACAGAAGATCTATTTATTTGTTCCTACTCAACAAAGCCAGGAGAGCTACCGTGTCGAACTCTAATGCCTCCTCCAGTGAGAAAAGGTTCCCAAATCCTCAGCCCTAGTTGAGACTTTCCCATCATCCAGGGTCAAACAAGGAGCCAATGGGGATGATGATCCATGAGAACATCTGACAGCAGCAGAGAGCAGCCAGGTAAGAACTAGAAAGCAGGTGAGGGCAAGGTCAACTCCAACACACACACACAGATTCACACTGGAAAAAAAGACACAGTGAATCCCTTTGCAACTAACCAAGTTCAAAGGGGGGATGTCTCTTGATTTGACAGGCACAGGCCTCTGATAGGATGTGGTGCTCATTGCAGAACAGACCAAGCACATTTCTGAGATGGAAGCAGAAAAGCAAGCCATGGGAAAGGAAGGAGATAACCAAGGTTAGTGGTGCTGGGACCAGTGACTTCAGCTCCTCAAATCCTTCCCAGAAGCACAGTCAAGAGCCACCTGCCATGCCCACAAAAGAGACTATTCTGTCAGACAGTCAAGAGCCCCGATTCTGCCTCTAATTTCTACCTTTTCTCCAGTTGCTTCCCTATGTTCATCCACTGTGGTCATAATAAAGGTATTTCAGAGGGAGGCTCCATGCACGTCACAGGGAGCCCCACCAAGGGGAGTCAGCTCAGCCTGGGATCCAGGCACAGCAGCCTCAGGGTTAATGTGCAGGAATACAACCTCTTACTGCTACAGATACGGCAGATGTTTCAGAGACAGTCACACACTAACAAGGCTCACAAGAGATTAGTGCATGAAACTACACATTTACAGAAGTTGTATAAAATAACGTTATTGCCAAGGGGACTGGGAGGAGCACTCTCTCACTATAAGGATGCTATCTGGGAAGTTAAACTAAAATTAAGAGGTGTGTGGTGATTATCCAATCATAGTAAGATGAATTTAGTACATAACCTCCTCAGCACAGAATCTCAGCTTGTTGGGGTTTAAAACATGAAATGATGGTATTTTTTCTTGTAACTGAACGCTGGCCAGATTCCACCATTTTAAGCTACTGCATATTATAAAAATGACTCTTAGTGATTCAGTGGTCAAAAACATTCTAAAACTTCAATTACTTGTGTTCCACTCTCCTACAATGTTTTGTGGCTCAAGTGTGGTGGGGAGAGGGTGAATGGTGGTAGACACGGTCTAAGTCTCAGGCACTTCTTCCTCTTCACTCCTTTAGAATTAGTTCTTCCTGAGTTGGGGCAAGAAAGAGAGAGAGGTAATCCAGAAGGTATTACTGTTCTTGACGACTTAAGGAAACTGCTCTTCCTGTCTTGGTGTTGGCTGCTTTTCTGGCTGTCATGGAGCATGGCAGGAATACACAAGCTGGCTCTCTATGGGCTCATCTCTGTGAGTCTCACACAGAGGGTTCTCCAGGGATCCCCACATGGTCTCAGGGGTGGAGAGCCAGCACTCACTCAGCCTCTGTAACTCTGTAACTCACCCAAATGCAGTTTATTCTGCCATGTCTTATTGATAGCATCTCCTTACCTGTTAGGCACCACTTTCTTCAATATTGCAAAGATGTCCCAAGTCAGGTGCCTTCCACGTGGTCCAGCCAGCATACAGGAACCCCATACACTTTGTGATGACAAACAGCAAATGCACAGGTCCCTTCCCTCCATTCCACTCTCAGCTCTACCACGTCTTTCCATTCTATCTTCCCTGCTGAGAGGAAACAAGGGCCATCAACAATCCCATTAGCTAAGCAGACTTCTCTGACCCAGAAAACCAAATGACAGTCTCCCCACCACATAAGCATCTCAGTTTTTTGGAGGGATTTTCTTGGTGCTCTCCTCCCTTAGATTTGGGCACTAGAAAGCCCACTTTTCTCTCCTGAAGGGGTGTGACACAAGGGCTCAGCCTTCCATCAGAATTACTGCCCTGTCACCTCTCAGACCCTCACCACAGTGACTTGCAGTTGGGGGCAGTGTTGGCTGTGCTCCTGGGAGCACTGTCCCAGCAAACACTGACAGGAAGTGGCTGACCTTAATGCTGGCAGCTGTCTCAGATGGATTTTGAGTCACTTAGAGTTTAACAACCTTTTTCTTGGCTTTATCCACAGTTCTCAGATAATAGGAAAAAAAAAACAATGCCATCTTGCTATACCTTTCATGTTTATTTTAAATAAATGGTAGCTAATCAAAATATGGAGGTAAAACTCGGAGGAATTTTTAAATAACAGTATTTTAATTGTTTTAGGACTGTAAATGTTATGGATCCTAGCAATCTAATCCAGCCGTTTTCAACCAGTGTGCCACAGAAATTATTTATTTATTTATTTATTTATTTATTTATTTAAGAGCAAGAGAGGAAAGAAAAGACAGACAGACAGACATTGATTTGTTGATTGACGTATTTATGCATTCATTGGTTGATTCATGTACATGCCCCGACTGGGGGTCAAACTTGCAACCTTGACAACCGGGTCACCTGAGCAACCTGGCCAGCGCCTGCAAGAACGTTTAAAACCTGCACTACCTGACTATTCAGCCAGGGACAGACCTCCTTCCCTAAACTGTCAAATAAAAAAATGACAACAGCCAAGACAACAATCCCATCTGGTGTGAATGAATCAAAATTACACCTATCTTTTTGTCAGATCATCAAATAATATATTTTTTGGTGTGCTGCAGAATTTTAGGAGTAAGTTTATGTGTGCCGTGAGATGACAAAGGTTGAAACTCGCTGGCCTAATGTGTCATCATCTCATCTCTCCGAGTCTCAGTTTCTTTATCTGATTCCCCTTACCACTGTCTCATGTAAAAATGACTGAATTCATTCATAGAATAAAAAGAAATAGTGTA
This sequence comes from Macrotus californicus, assembly GCA_007922815.1. Classification (NCBI taxonomy): domain Eukaryota; kingdom Metazoa; phylum Chordata; class Mammalia; order Chiroptera; family Phyllostomidae; genus Macrotus; species Macrotus californicus. Next base: position 9,380 of record VMDR010003581.1, read on the forward strand.
TGTAAAAATACTTTGTACATACAGATATTCACTAAATGTTGGTGAAATCTCCAATTAGGTTGGATATAATAAAAAAATAACTGAACATATTAAAATTATACAAATTCACTGGCTATTTCAGTAAAACAACCTGTGTAGAATCATCTAATTATAATTCTCAATGATAAAAACAGTGTCACAAAATTTTTTAAACCGTGACATATTATTACCATGTCATTTAATTTTATATTTGAAGTAATAGTAATTAAAAAATAAACTTTGGATCCACTATATTTAAGAAAATTACAAGTCTAGCTAATTAAATCACTCCTTTTACTTTTTGCCACTTTCTCTGCTACAGACATGGACAGAGACAACCAGACGATAGCGACAGAATTTCTTCTCCTGGGACTCTCTGAGCAGCCAGGGCAGGAGCAGGTTCCTTTTGGGTTGTTCTTATGTACGTACCTGCTCACCATCATCGGGAACTTTCTCATCATCTTGGCCATTAGCTGCGACAGTCATCTCCATACACCCATGTACTTCTTCCTGGCCAACCTCTCCTGTGTCGACATCTGCTTTTCATCAGTCATCACTCCCAAGGCGCTGGTGAATCACATACTGGGAAGCAAGTCTATCTCCTGTGTGCAGTGTATGACCCAGATCTACTTCTTCATCACTTTCATCAACATGGATGGATTCCTCCTGAGCGTGATGGCCTACGACCGTTACACGGCCATCTGCTGCCCACTCCAGTACACCATGATCATGAGGCCCAAACTCTGTGTCCTTCTGGTGGCAGTGTCTTGGGTCATTACAAACCTGCACGCTCTCCTTCACACTCTCCTCATGGTTCAGCTCACATTCTGTTCCAGCAACGCTGTGCACCACTTCTTCTGTGACCCCTATGCAATTCTAAAGCTGTCCTGTTCTGACACCTTTGTCAATGACATGGTGGTCTTCACTGTGGGAGGGCTGATATTTCTGATACCATTTTCATGTATAATCATTTCCTATGCTTACATTCTCTCTAATGTACTGAAGCTGCCAACTGCCCACGGACTAAGGAAAGCCCTGTCCACATGTGGATCCCACCTCACTGTGGTCTCCCTCTTTTACGGGGCAATCCTGGGGGTCTATATGCACCCTTCATCCTCCTACTCAGTACGAGACATGGCGGCCACTATCATCTTCACCGTGCTGACACCCCTCGTCAATCCCTTCATCTACAGCTTGAGAAATCGTGATGTGAAGGAAGCCTTAAGGAAACTAATTATTATTAGAAGACTTGTTTTGTCAAGATCCTAGTATAAGAAAATTTTAGAGCTGAAAAGGCTTTTGGATATACACTTCTTCATTTTTCAAAGAGAAACTGAGGCCCACATAGATGTGAAATTATTCCATGACTATTTCTGTAATTAGTGGTCAGGATCTTATTTTAAAAGGAGGCTGACAGGTGCTCTGAAGTCATAAACTCATTCATTTGACACCTATAGAAAGGGCTGATCCTATGGCTCCTAATATGCAGATGAAAACTAGAGCGAGACCTAAGGGGAACAGATCCAAAGTGACACCTGGAAGCATTTTTTAAGGATAACAGCAATGTTACACGGTACTGGCCACCACTAAGGTGTGGGACGTGCAAATGACTGAGCAATGGACTTGTTAGAGTCAACTGCTCTATGTGTTCTCCCATGTGAAGTGTGGAAGTCTGTTTAGGGTGGTGTGAGTTTGAGAGTTCAGACACAGGAAAAGCAGAAAGCAGGACATGTGTGCCAACTGGAACCACACATGTCAATGAACTTTCACAGATCTCACGCCAATTATCTTCCCGTGCGCAATAAAATAGAACTGACGGTACTAAATGATTTCAACACATTAAAGACCATCTTTGTATTACGTTACTTAACTATCATATCCCTTAGGAGGTGATATGACAAATATTTCCATTGTACGAGATGAGAAAATTGGGTCATAGAGAAGTTAACTTGTCCAAGTCCATAAAACTACTAACTATAGAAACCAGAATGGTCCTGACCATTTTCTTTTGAGGTATTTGATTTTCTTTTTCACTTCCTATTGTCAATTTTATTACTTTTAAGTTACATACAGTAAATTGCTCCCTTTTGGGGCAAACAGTTCTATGAGCTTTAAGACATTTATAGATTTGTATAACCACCACAGCTCCCAGGACAAAGAATTCCATAAACTTACAGTCAAGATGGTGAAGTAGGTAAACCGTGTGCTTGCTCCCTCCCATGACCACATCAAAATTATGACAAGTTATAAAATAACCACCCTTGAGAAAAAGCTGAAGCCGAGCTGAAAAGAGCCCCTATAACTAAAGATGTAAAGAAGAAGCCACACTGAGACTGGTAGAAGGGGAAGAGATGCAAAATGAGCTGATTCCATACCCATGTGTGGTGATTAAGAATACAGAGGGATATTTTGGCTCTGGAGGACCCAGCTGAGGAGTGAAAGTCCCAGACCAGAGCCCCAGTGCTGGAAAGAAACACCCCCACAACATCTGGCTGTGAGGATCATCAGGTACTCCATTGGGTGAGATGGAAGGCTGCTGTAGATTGAGGTGTCCTCTTAAAGGGCATGAGCACAGACTCACTCACTCACAGAAACTTGCTTTAATCTCTAGCAAAGACACAGCAGCTTGAAAACCACATAGGAAATATGGGGAGAAATGAATTATCTGGCTTTAGCGGGAGGGATGAGGTCCAGCTCTTTCCTGGACTGATGTGCTGGCACCGGCCATTGTTTCATTGCTGAGTCCTTCCTCCACAGAGCTGGCTGCTGCACATCCAGTCTGAGTTCCCACTATGCTGAGTTTCCACTATCCTGGCCAGCATTACTGGCCCTACTATAGTGAATCCCTGAGACCACACCCAACCCACTAGCATGCTTTCAGTGACTATTATACAGCAAATGGCCTCAATATGCCCTGTACCATGGCTAAGTCACCTCAAGCCCAGATGTATTAGAACGGGGCCTCAGTTCTCAGCATAGCCTGTACCAGGTGTCTTGAAGCCCAGTATAGGCAGCTATCAAATGCAGATCATTTTTTTAGATCCTACCAGGTGGCTCTGGGCCAGGTACAAGTAGTGGCTGACCTGGGCCTGCACTTAGCTCCTCCTAAAAGACCCCAGAACTAACATAGCAGAGCATCACCCTACTAGCTCCATCAATTACACCAAAAGAGTGTATTTGTAAGATACCAGAACTCTGCTAAAGCAAGTCCCAACCCATGACATCTGCCCTTACTCAATAGCTTGTCAGCTTTAGTCATGGCCAGGATTCATTGCCAGACAGTCTGAGGGTCAATCTCATCCAATCATGTGCCAACAGCAATCAAGGTTCAACTATAACAGGAGGGCCCACACAACCCACACAAGAGACATCCCTGGAGTACCTGGCTCAGGTGACCAGGGTGACTATACTACTGAGCATCACAGGACACATGTTAGTACGTAAGACCACCCTGTCAAGAGGGTGGTCTTAGCAGCTGTATCCAATACATAGAAAAAACACACACAGGAAGGCAGCCAAAAATGAAAAGACAGACAAACATGTACCAAATAAAAGAACAAGAGAAACCTTCAGAAAAAGAACTAAACAAAATGAAGGCAAGCAAACTACCAGATGCAGAGTTCAAAACACTGGTTACAAGAATGCTCAATAAACTTATGGGGCAGTGAGAACTCACACAAAGAGATAGAAACCATAAAAATACCAGTCAGTAATAAAGGACATGATAACTGAAATAAAGAATACATTGAATGGAATCACCAGCAGATTGGATGAAGCAGGGGGTTGAATGAACAATTTGGAGAAAAGGTAGGTGAAAATACCCAACTGAAATACCAAAAAAAAAAAAAAAAGAATTTTTAAAATGAGGATTGTTTAAGGGGCTTTTGGGACAATATAAAGCGTACCAACATTTGTATCATATGGTACCAGAAGAAGAGAGTGAGCAAGGAATTGAAAATATATTTGAAGAAATAATGACTGAAAACTTCACTAACCTGGTAAAGGAAATAGACATACAAGTCCAGAAAGCACAGGGAGTCCCAAACAGGATGAACCAAAAGAAGCCCACACCAAGACACATCATAATTAAAATGCCAAAGGTTAAATACAAAGAGAGAACCTTAAAAGCAGCAAGGGTGCTCCTATAAGACTCTCAGCTGATTTCTCAGCAGAAGGCATGCAGGCCAGAAGAGATTGGCATGAAGCATTCCAAGTGATGAAAAGCAAGGACCTACAACCAAAATTACTCTTCCCAGAAAGCTACCATTTAGAGTTGAAGGATATATAAAGAGCTTCCCAGAGAAAAAAAGAGAAAGAAAGAGAAAGAGAAAACTAAAGGACTTCATACCCACAAAACCTGTATTATAAGAAGTGTGAAAGGGATTTCTTTAAGAAGATAAAGAAAAAATATGAATAAGAAAATACGGCAAAAAATAGTCTACTGACAAAGGCAAACACATGATAAAAGCAGTGGTTCGACCAACTATAAAGCTAGGACAAGAGTGAAAAGGCAAAAGCAGAATGATCATCTGTAACTGTTAGAGCAAATTAACTGATACACAAAAACACATGCACAAAAGAAGCAAAAAATAATGACAAACACAAATGCAAAGAGGGTGAGAAAAATGGTAGTGATTATAGAACGTGTTCAAACTTAATCATCAACTTAAAATGGACTGCTATAAACACTGGTATATATGAAGCACATTGTAACCACAAACCAAAAATCTACAAGAGATATACAAAAAATAAAGAGAAAGGAGTCTAATCACAACAATTCAGAAAGCCACCAATGTACAAGAGAAGAGAGGAAGAGAATAAGAAAGGAATAGAAAAGAACTACAAAACAAGCAGAAAATAATTAATAAAATGCAATAACTAGAGACCTCTGAATAATTAAATGGATTAAATGATCAAATCAAAGGGCATATGATGGCTTAATGAATAAGGAAACAAGGTCTATATATATGTTGCCTACAAGACATCTCCTTGAGATTGAAAGACATATGAAGATGTAAAATAAACAGATGAAATAGTATATTTCACCCAAATGGAAATGAATAAAAAAGCTAGGGTAGAAGTACTCATATCAGACAAAATTAACATTAAAACAAAGGCTATTACAAGAAACAAAGAAGAACATTTCGTAATGATAAAGGGATCATTCCAACAAAAGTATATAACCCTTGTAAACATTTATGTGCCCAACATAGGAGCACCCAAATACATAAAGCTAATTGACAACCATAACAGGAAAGATCGATGGTAATACATCAATAACAGGGGACATCCCATTGACATCAATGGATAGATCAAGACAGAAAATCAACAGGGAAACAGTGGCCTTAAATGACACATTAGGTCAGATCAATTTATTGATAGTTTTCAAACATTTCACCCCAAAGCAGCAGAATATATATATATTTTTAAGTACACATGGAACATATCCCAGGACCACATATAGGCCACAAACAAGTCTCAATAAATTTAAGAAAATTAAAATCATATCAAGCATCTTCTTGATTACAATGGTATGAAACTAGAAATCAATGACCAAAACCCACTGAGAAACACAATCACAGAGGCTAAATAACCTGCTACTAAACAATGAAAGGGCTATCGATGATCAAGGAAGAAATCAAAAGATAGGTGGAGACAAATACAAATGAAAACACTACAAACTCAAATCAATGGGACTCAGCAAAAGCAGATTTAAAAGGAAAGTTCATGGCAGTATAGGCCTACCTTATGAAACAAGAAAATCTCAAATAAACAACCTAATGTTATGCCTAATGGAACTAGGGAAAAAACAACAAACAAAGCCCAAAATAAACAGAAGGAACAAAATAATGGAGATCCAAGTGGAAATAAATGAAATAAAGTCTAAAAAATAATATAAAAGGTAATGAAACCAAGAACTGGTTCACTGAAAAGGTAAAGAAAACTGGCAAACATTTAAGCAGACTCATCAAAAAAAAAAAAGAGAGAGAACAAAAATAAATAAAATTTAAAATGTAATAGGAGAAATAACAATTGACACTACAAAAATACAAAGGATTATAAGAAAATGCTATGAACAATTATATGCCAACAAATTGGACAACCCTGAAGAAATGCATAAATTGTTAGAAACATACAATCTTTGAAAACAGAATAAAAAAGAAACAGAAAATCTGAGGAGACAAATAACAAATAATGAAATTGCATCAGTAATAAAAATAATCCAACAAGCAAAAGTCCTGGACCAGGTAGCTTCACAGGTGAATTTTACCAAACATCCAATGAAGAAGAACACTTACACTTCTCAAATTTTCTAAAAATTGAAGAGGAGAAAAGTCTCCCAAACTCATTTTATGAGTCTGGCGTTACTGTGATACCAAAACCACACAAAGGCATTACAGAAAAGAAAATTAGAGGCCAATACTCCTCATGAACATAGATACATATTCCTCAACAAAATATTGGCAAACTGAATTCAGCAGTACATTAAAATGATCACACAGCATGATCAAGTGGGATTTATTCTTGGAATTCAAGGTTGGTTCAATATCTGCAAATCAATGAACATGAAACATCACATAAACAAAATGAAGGATAAAAATCATATTATCATCTCAATATATGCAGAAAAACCATTTCAAAAAATCCAGCATCAGTTTATGATAAAAACTCTCAACAAAGTGGGAATAGAGGGAACATACCTCAACACAATAAAGACCATATATGACAGACTTACAGCTAATATACTCAATGGTGAAAGTTTAAAGTGTTTTCCTTAAGATAAGGAACAAGATAAGGATGTTCACTCTCACAA
>VMDR010003581.1:16311-70551 GCA_007922815.1 Macrotus californicus
CTAGAGAATCATTTTAACCAAGGAAATAAAAGACGTGTACTCAGAAAATTAGAAGACATTGAAGAAATAAATTGGAAATGATACAAATAAATGGAAGCATATACCATGTTCATGGATAGGAGGAATTAACATCATTAAAATGTCCATAATACCCAAAGCAATCTGCAGTTCAAGGCAATCTCTATCAAAATACCAATGGCATTTTTCACAGACTAGAACAAATAATCCAAATATTTATATGGAACCACAAAAGACCCTGAATAGGAAAAGCAATCTTGAGAAGGAAGAACAAAGTTGGAGGAGGTATCAAGCTACCTGATGTCAAAACAGTGTGGCTTTGATACTGGCATAAAAACAGACACATAGACCAAAGGAATGGAGTAGAAAGATGAGACACAAACCCATGTCTATATGATCAGTTAATCTATGACAAAGGAGGCAAGAATATACAATGGGGTAAGACAGCCTCTTCAATAAATGGTGTTGGGAAAATGTGACAGTTACATGCAAAAAATATTCAACTAGGCCACTGTCTTATACCATACACAAGCATAAGCTCAAAATGGATTAAAGACTTAAATGTAAGACCTGATACCATAACACTTCTACAAGAAAACACAGACAGTAAACTCTTTGACATCACTCAGTCATATTTTTTTGAATATGTCTCCTTAGGCAAAGGAAACAAAAGAAAAAATAAACAAATGGGACCACATCAAACTAAAAGGTTTTTACACAGCACAGGAAACCATCAACAAAATGAAAAGACAACCTACCAAACTGATGAAGATATTTGCCAATGACACATTCAGTAGGACACTAATATCCACAATACATAAAGAACTCATACAGTTACACACACAAAAAATAAACCCATACAATCTGATTAGAAAATTGGTAGACGGAGGGGATCCAAGATGGCAGAGGAGTGAGTGAAGCCACACTAACCTCCTCCCAGGACCAATCTGGAATTACAGTGAAATTGTGGAGAAATCATCTGGGATATACAACTGAACAATAGCAAGAGAGAAGCCTTATAACCATGCACAGACAGATGAAACAGCTTCAGCATAACATGACTGGTAGGGAGTGTGGTGGAGATGCGAGAGGGCTGGCTGGGCACACACAGGTGGCAGGTGAAGCACTGGAGGGATATTTAAGCGACCAGTTGGATTCCCCTGAGAAGTGTGGGGTCTAAACCCCAAGCTGGGCTCCCCAGCCTAGAGCACCAGAGCCCTAAAAGTACACAGATAACATTCAGCTGTGAAAAGCAGCAGGGTTGGAGACACAAAGAGCCATTTAAAGGGCCAACACATAAATTGTCATTTGCAGTCTTACCCTGGGTTACAGCAAAGGGAGGGCAGAGAGGGCAAGAGATGCTTGAGGAGAGAGGGGATGGGGGATTTGGAGAGAGAACTGAGAGAGTAGCCACTGGGATCCTGGTGCTGAGTCACCCCCCATACAGCAGCAGCCATCTTGCTCAGACAGACCATTCCCCTCTGAGTGGCAGCAGCCTAAGGGGAAGCAACAGCCCCACCCCCAGGAGGGATTCTGCCCCACCCTGGGTGCTTAAGCTGGACTGCTGAGTGCAAAGTGACTAGATTAACAACTGAAGGAGTCAGCCACAGATAGTAGATCCCTGGTAGTCTCACACAGGCTGCCTAAAGCAGGCGGGGAGGGGGGGGCGCACCATTTGACATCACCAGAGGTGGATCCAGAAAAAAAAAACAGTGGTAAATACTACCAAGTGGTAGATGCTACCAAGACGAAATCCACCGTGGTCTTCTCCATGATTTGCAGTGTTTCCTTTCCTGCATAGCTTTTTAACATTCATTTCTTGTCCTTCAAGTCTGTGCATATTAAGTCACGAAATTTTATATTATAATTTTTCAATTCACATATTTTGCTCCTTCCTTCTCTTACCCCATTTTACTTTCTTCTTTCCTCTCATTATTTTCATTTAAAATTTTGTTTTCTCTCCTACTACAACTTGTTTCTAGTTGGTACTCTTACTATTTCTCCCCCGACCAGCCTCTCAAAACCAATTTTCTGCCAATAGCCACCTCACATTCTTTTTCCCACTTTTAAAATACCCATGTTCTCTCTCTACCTTTGGCACTCTGCTCATTGGCTGTGGATAGGGTAGTTGCATTTTTTCAATTTTATCTCTATATCTGCATATTTTTGTATTCCAAATCTCAAATTTTACTGTTCCCTTCTCCTACTCTTTTTTGGTCTCAAATTTAAATTTTTCCCTGTCTTATCTTGTTTTTTTTTTTTCCTTTTCTTTCTCATACATCTTGCCATTTTTTCTTTTTTTTTCTGTTTGTCTCAAATTTTAATATTTCCCTGTCTTAGCTTTTTTCCTTTTTTTCTTTCATCCCAATCGTTTTTCTTTTTTTAAAGATTTTTTCACTTATTTTTAGAGAGAGAGAAAGGGAGGGAGAAAGAGAGGGAGAGAAACATCAATGTGTGGTTGCCTCTCACATGGCCCCAACTGGGGACCTGGCCAGCAACTCAGGAATGTGCCCTGACTGGGAATTGAACCAGCAACCCTTTGGTTCACAGGCCAGCATTCAATCCACTGAGCCACACCGACCAGGGCTCTTTTTTCTTTTTCTTTTCATCTCAAATTTTCATTTTCCCCTTTCTTAGCCTGGTTTTTGTTCCTCACTCTTAGTATTTCCTCTCCCTCTGTCATCTCAAAATCACTTCCCTTTCCTCTAGACATTTCTTAAGCTTTTCTTTCTTTCCATTATCCCTCTCATTCCCATCCCACTTCTATTAGTTTTAGCTCATTTGCAGTTGATAGTGCTATGGTAGATCTTTCTCTCCAATTTGGTTCCTATTTTTTATTATTTATTTATACTTTCCCCTTTATCTTTCTCTCTCACACTTTATCTTAGTTTTTAAAAAATTTCTGTTTAAACCGAATACTATATGTTTTCCTTCTCTTACTCCATTCAACCTTCTTCAGTCCTTTTTTTATTTATGATGTAAATTTTACTTTCTCTCTTCACATTGCTCTGATTCTTTACTCTTATTAGTATTCCTCCCTCTGCCCTCTCAAAATCATTTTTCTTTCAGTAGGTCATCTTATATTTGCTCTCCTTTCTTATAATAGTCAATCTCTTTACACCTTTATTAATACTGGCTCATTTGCTGTTGATAGTGGGATTGTAGGTTGGAGTTATTTTTGTGGGTGTGGGTTTGTTTCCTGAGCTTTGTGGTTTTGTTCTGACAGCAAATGCAAAACAGCATACAAGACGTGGTGGGTGGACTGACCTTCAGTTATCCAGCTGGAGGGAAAGACCCACCAAAGAACAATCCAACAACAATCAAAACCCAATTACATCCAAAGAGCCAGCATAAATGGCATAAAGGACATCTCAAGAGGATCAAGTTCAGCAGATCAAGGAGACTGCACCACTGAATCCCAAAGGCCACCATAGAAGTGCACACCATAAAGACGAAAAGTCAAAGCAGATCAATTTAAGAAGCAGAAACAAACAAGAAAAGTCTCGACTAAAATGAGGAGACAAAGAAACTACCCCCAGTCAAAAAGAAAGGAGGAATCCACAGAAAGAGTGCTAAATGAAATACAGGCAAGAAAACTATCACACACTGAGTTCAAAACAGTGGTTATAAGGAAGCTTAATGAGTTCAGTGAGAATTACCAAAATCTACAGGGAAGCTACAAGGAACTTATTTTGAACTCATCAGTGTGAAAAAGGATATAGAAACTATCAATAACAGCCAGAAGGAAATGAAGAATACAATTTCTGAATTGAAGAACACAGTAGAAGAAATCAAAAGCAGGCTAGATGAAACAGAGGATCGAATCAGTGAACTGGAGGACAAGGTAGAAAAAAATTCCCAGAAAGAGCAAGAAAAGGAAAAAAGACTTGAAAGGAATGAAGAGGGGTTAAGGGAACTGCAGAACAACATGAAACATAGTAATATCCATATAATAGGGATACCAGAAGGAGAAGAAGAGGAGCAAGGGAGAGAAAACCTGCTTGTTAAAGTAATGATGGAAAACTTCCCTAATTTGATAAGAGAAAAAGTCATGCAAGTCTAGGAAGAACAGAGGGTCCCAATCAAGATGAATGCAAAGAGATCTGCTCCAAGACACATCAAAATTAAAATGGCAAAATTCCAAGACAAAGAGATCATCTTAAAGGCAGCAAGGGAGAAAGAGGAAGTAACATACAAGTGAGTTCCAACAAGGCTAGCAGCTGACTTCTCAATAGAAACACTAGAAGCCAGAAGGAAATGGCAAGAAATATTCCAAGTAATGAGAAGCAAAGGCCTGCAACCAAGACTACTCTGCCCAGCAGGTCTCTCATTTAAAATGGAAGGTGAAATAAGGAGCTTCCCAGACAAAAGAAGGTGAAAAGAGTACACCTCCACCAAACCAGCATTACAAGATGTGCTAAAGGGCCTGTAGAAGATGAAGAAAGAGTGTGAGAGAGAGGAACACAGGTACAAGGACAAAAAAATGGCAATGAATAAGTACCTATCAATAAAACATTAAATGTAAATGGATTAAATGCTCCAATCAACAGATATAGGATAGCTGAATGGATTAAAAAAACATGACCCACACATATGTTGCCTACAAGAGACCCACCTCAGAACAAAAAACCTACACAGACTGAAAGTGAAGGGCTAGAAAAAAATATTCCAAGCAAATAGACAGCAAAAAAAGCTGAGATAGGAATACTTACATCACACAAAATTGACTTCAAAACAAAGGCCATAAAAAGAGACACAGAAGGACGCTTCATAATACTCAAGGGAAAAATCCATCAAGAAGACATAAACATTGTAAACATATATGCATCCAACATAGGAGCACCCAAATATATACGGAAAATCTTGGAGAACTTCAAGAAAGACATAGACAGCAACACACTTATACTAGGGGATTTTAACACTCCCATTGTCAACAATGGATAGATCTTCCAAACAAAATATCAACAAGGATATTGTGGCACTGAATGACGCTCTAGATCAAATGGGCTTAACTGATATTTACAGAACCTTTCATCCCAAAGAAGCAAAATACACATTCTTTTCAAATGCACCTGGAACATTTTAAAAGATAGACCACATGACAGAATACAAAACAAGCCTCACCAAATTCAAGAAAATTGAAATCATATCAAACATTTTCTCCGACCACAAGGGCTTGAAACTAGAAATGAACATCAAGGAAAAAATTCAAAAACATTCAAATTCATGGAGACTGAATAGAATGCTATTAAACAATGAATGGTTAAAACGAGATCAAGGAAGAAATCAAAAAGTTTCTGGAAACAAATGGAAATGAACATACAATAGCCTGAAACCTATGGAACACAGCAAAGGCAGTCCTGAGAGGGAAGTTTATAGCAATACAGGTCTATCTAAAAAAGACAGAAGCATTTCAAATAAACAACCTAACCCCACATCTACAAGAACTGGAGGAACAACAACAAACAAAGCACAGTAAGTAGAAGGAAGAAAATAATCAAGATCAGAGCAGAATTAGATGACATAGAGAATAAAAGAACAATTCAAAGGATCCATAAATCCAAGAGCTGGTTCTTTGAAAAGATAAACAAACTTGACAAGCCTTTAACCAGACTCATTAAGAAAAAAAGAGAGGGGACCCAAATAAATAAAATCATAAATGAAAGAGGAGAAATTACAATCGATACCATGGAAATACAAAGGATTGTAAGAAATTACTACAAACCGCTATATACCAAGAGATTTGAAAACCTGAGTGAAATGGACAAATTTCTAGAAACATATAATCTTCCATAACTAAATCAAGAAGAAGCAGAAAGCCTGAACAGAACAATAAGAGCTAGTAAAAATGAAGCAGTAATAAAAATACTTCCAGTACACAAAACTCCTGAACTGAATGGTTTCACAGGAGAATTTTACAAAACATTTAAGGAAGAACGAACCCCTATCCTTCCAAAATATTCCAGAAAATCTAAGAAGAGGGAAGACTCCCAAACTCTTTTTATCAGGCCAGCATCCTTCTAATCCCAAAACCAGACAAAGACACAATGAAGAAAGAAAACTAGAGGCCAATATCACTGATGAACATAGACACTAAAATCCTTAACAACATATTGGCAAACTGCATCCAGCAATACAGTAAAAAGATCATACACCATGATCAAGTGGGATTCATCCCAGGGATGCAAGGATGGTACAATATCTGCAAATCAATAAATGTAATACATCATATAATCATATCAATAGATGCTGAAAAGGCATTTGATAAAGCACCCATTTATGATAAAAACACTCAGCAAAGTGGGAATAGAGGGAGCATTCCTCAACATAATAAAGGCCATATATAAGAAACCTACAGCCAACATCATACTCAACAGGTAAAAATGAAAAGCTTTTCCCCTAAGATCAGGAACAAGACAAGAGTGTCCACTTTCACCACTGCTATTCAACATGGTATTGGAAGTCCTAGGCACAGAGATCAGGCAAGAAAAAGAAATAAAAGGCATCCAAATTGGAAAGGAGGAAGTAAAACTGCCATTGTTTGCAGATGACATGATACCGAACATAGAAAACCCTATAGACTCCACCAAAAACTACTCAACCTAATAAGCAAACTTGGCAAAACAGTAGATACAAAGTGAATATTCAGAAATTGAAGGAATTTTTGCACACCAACAATGAAATATCAGAAACAGAAATTAGGGGAAAAAATCCCATTTGCTATAGCAACAAGAAAAATAAACTACCTAGAAATAAACCTAACCAAGGAGGTAAAAGACCTATCCTCAAAAAACTACATAACACTGAAGAAAGAAATTAAGGAAAACACAAATAAATGGAAGCATATACTGTGTTCATGGAGTGGAAGAATTAACATCATCAAAATGTCCATATGACCCAAAGCAATTTATAGATTCAACACAATCCCTATTAAAATACCATGACATTTCACGGAGAGAGAACAAATATTTCAAAAATTTATATGTAACCATAAACAACCCCGAATAGCCTCAGCAATTCAGAGAAAGATGAACAAAGTAGGAGAGACCACAATACCTGATATCAAATTATATGACATGGCCACTATAATCAAAACAGTCTGGTATTTGTATGAGAACAGACACACAGATCAATGGAACAGAATGGACAGCCCAGAAATAAACCCATATCTCTATAGTCAACTAATATTTGACAAAGGGGGCAGGAGCATAAAATGGAGTAAAAATAGCCTCTTCAACAAATGGTGTTGGGAGATCTGGACAGCAACAAGCAAAAAAATGAAAACTTGACCACCAACTTACACCACACACAAAAATAAACTCAAGATGGATAAAAGACTTAAATATAAGTTGTGAGACCATAAAAGTCCTAGAGGAGATCATAGGCAGGAAAATTTCAGATATTCCACAGGGCAATGTTTTCACTGATATGTCCTCTAGAGCAAGGGACATAAAGGAAAAAATAAACAAATGGGACTAATCAAATTAAAAAGCTTCTGTATGGCTGAAGAAAAAATCACCAAAATGAAAAGGGAACCAACTGTATGGGAAAATATATTTGCCATTGATACCTCAGACAAGAGTTTTGATCTCCAAAATATATAAAGAACTCACATGACTCCACACCTAGAAAACAATCTAATTAAGAAATGGGAAAAGGACCCGGACAGACACTTCACCAAGGAGGACATACAGAGGGCTCATAGACATATGAAAGGATGCTCAGCATCACTAGCCATCAGAGAGATGCAAATTAAAATCACAGCGAGATACCACTTCACACTGATCAGAATGGCCATCATAAACAAGGCAACAAAAACAAGTGCTGGCGAGGTTGTGGAGAAAAGGGAAGCCTAGTGCACTGTGGGTGGGAATGCAGGCTGGTGAAGCCACTGTGGAAAACAATATGGAATTCCTCAAAAACCTAAAAATGGAACTGCCTTTTGAGCTAGCAATTCCACTGCTGAGATTATACTCTAAGAATCCTGAAACACCAATTCAAAAGAACCTATGCACCCCCAATGTTCATAGCAGTGTTATTTACAATAGCCAATTGCTAGAAGGAGCCTAAGTGTCCATCAGTACATGAGTGGATCAAAAAACTGTGGTACATTTACACAATGGAATATTATGTAGAAGAAAGAAGGAAATCCCACCCTTTGTGACAGCATGGATGGAACTGGAGACTATTATGCTAAGTGAAATAAGCCAGGTGGTGAAAGACAAATACCATATGATCTCAACTACAAGTGGAACCTAATCAACAAAACAAGCAAGCAAAGAAGGACCAGAGACATGGAAATAAAGAACAAACTGACAGTGACCAGAGGGAAGGGGGGAGAGGAAAACAGGAGAAAGAAGGGGAAGAGTGAAGTCATGGACCATGTAGAGAGGACCCAGGGACAAAGACGACAGGGGCCTGGGAGGATTGACTGTGGGAGGTGGGGGGTGGGTAGGGCAGGGGAGAGTAATGGGGGAAAATGAGGACAACTGAAATTTAACGATTTTTAAAAAAGAAAAAAAAAGAGAATTGGCAGAGGACCTAAAGGACACTTTTCCAAAGAGAACAGATGGCCAACAGACATGAATATGCTCAAGGTCACTAATCATCACAGAAATGCAAATTAAAAACATAAAGGATACCACCTCACACCTGTCAGAATGGCTGTCATCAATAAATGAACAAACAACAAGTGTTGGCGAGGATGCGGAGAAAAGGGAGCTTCATGCACTGACGGTGGGAATGCGGGCTGGTGTAGCCACTAAGGAAGCAGTATGGCGATTCCTCAAAATATTAAAAATAGAACTACCATAATCCCACACTCCCACTTCTGGGTATTTATCTGAAGAAATCCAACACACTAATTTGAAAAGACACATGCACCTCTATGTTCATTGCAGCATTATTTACAATAGCCAAGATATGGAAGCAGCCTAAGTTTCCGTTGATGGACTAATGGATAAAGAAGATGCAATACACATACACAGTGGATGTTACTCACCCATAAAAACAATGAAATCTTACCAGGTGAGAAAACATGGGTGGACCTAGAGGGTATTATGCAAAAGAAATCAGAGAAAGACAAATACATGGTTTCATTCATACAGGGTGGGACAAAAGTAGGTTTACAATCGTTCATATGGAAAAATAATATAATAATTAATAAACAGTAATACAAGAATAAACTGGGTTTAGCATACTCACAACTGTAAACCTATATTTTCTTCATGTTATATGTGTAATCTAAAACAAACAAAACAAAAAAACTTATAGAAACAAAACACATCTGATGGTTGCCAGATGAGAGGGGCTTAGGGCTGGGTAAAAAATGTGCAGAAGCACAAATTGGTGGTTACAAAATAGTCATGGGGATGTAAGTGACACACAGTCTCTAAACCCTAATAACTATACATGGTGTTGGGTGGGTACTAAATACCACGCTGCATCCCTGAAACTAATACACTGAGTGCCAACTGTAACTGATAAAAAACTTAAGAAGAGTTGTGTTCCTCCCAAGCCCCCCGTGCTCTTCCTGTGTAATCAAGCTCTCCCTCTCCTGCCCCGTCAGCCCTTGATATGTTCTCCACCCCCAGAGTTGTGCCTTTTCCTGAATGTCATATGGATGGATTCACAATGTATATAAATTTTTTAACCTTGCTTTTCTTTTAGTGTAATGCCTGTGAGATTCATCCGTGCTGCTGTGCATATCAATACTCTGTCCCTTTTTATTGCTGAATAGCATTCTATTGAGTGGATAAAGCTATTACAAACATACAGGCTTTGTGTTACCATTTCTCTAGGGAAACACCCAGAATACTCCTGGGTCACATATAGCTCTACATTTAAATTTCTAAAAGAAAAATCACCCAACCATTTTCCAGAGTGGCTGTAAAATTTTTAGAGTCCCACCTGCAATCGGAGGTCTAGTTTCTCTGCATCCTCACCAGCACTTGATATTGTCGCTGTGTAATGGTATTGCATTGGGACTAGGTTTGAAGTTTCTAATGACTAAAATATTGAGCACATTTGCATGTTTTTATTTGATTTCTGTATAGCTTTACTGGTGCAATCAATGTCTGTCGAAATACTTCGTCCATTTTTGTTGGATCCAAAATTACTTTTAACTGAGGTTTTTTTACTTATTAAAAATGAGTTTATTAAAATAATGAGTTTATTTCACATATATATGTTTGTCTTCCCGCCACTTACATTTGTCTCACCACCACTGCTACCATGTGCTGTCATAACTGTCCGTACATACACAAAACCAAGCGCAGGTGGAGTTCCATCCTTACGCACTAACAGGCATTTTGGACAACACATTCTTGGCAATGGAACTTGGACATTTATTAGACATGGTACGGAAAGTTCTCACTATGCATTAGAAAAAGGACAGCCAGATAGATGACACACTGTTTAAAGGTTATATAATTCTGTTCATGGCTTGTTGTCCGTTCCCTACCTCCCCCGAAGTTCTGGAGAGCAAAGATCAGTGAGTGAATGATCTCCGTTTTGTTCGCCGGGCTTGGCGCACGCACACTTTCGGTGAGTGACTGGAGGGGAACCTCCGCTTCCTCACCGAGGACCCGGGAACCCAGGCCTCCGCGAAACACTCACGGCGGCGCCAAGTCCGGAAGCGGGGTCTAGGGACCCGCAGACTCGCCCGCGCCGGGCCTCGCAGGCCAGCACAGAAAACTACACTTCCCAGAATCCTCGGGTCTCGCGAGGCTACACTTCCCAGAGCGACTAGCGGCCGTCCCTGCCCCGCCCCCCTGCCCCGCCCCTCCCGGGCCTGACGCCCCCGTGAGAGGCTTCCCCGGCCGGAGACCTGCAGGAGTCTCGACCCGAGGCCGCCCTCCGGCCGGGGAAGTTCCGGAGCCCCCGTCCTGCGGAGCGCGCCCGGCGGAGGCACGACCCTCGCAATCCCCGAGGCCTGCGCGAGGTGAGCGAGGGATGCGGGAGGGAGGACCGGGGCCTCGGCAGGATGCACAGGCCCGAGACGCGCGAGCGGGGCCTTTGTGGGCGCGAGCGGGCTAAGCGCCGGGCACCCCGGCTCTGTCCGCCTGCCCCCAGGAGCTGCCCTGAAGACGTGCCCGTGAACGCGGCACTTCGTCCTCGTTGCCCCAGGCCCGGCTCCCCTCCTGCTTCCTCCCGACCATTCCCAGCGCGCCCCCCGCCCGGCCCCTGCCGGCCGTCGAATCCGCTGCTGGCCGTCGGCGAACGAGAGAGAAGGTGTTTCCCCCTCCCGGCCGCCGCTGCCGTGTCGGGGGCGGGCAAGCGGGCCGAACGGTCTGTTTTCCGCGAGAAGTGAATTTCCGACTCCCCGCAATGGCAGAGCCCGGACTTTGACCCGGGCCTTTGTTTTCTGTGCCCACTGCTCAGAGAGCAGCCCCCTCCCCGCCCTGGGGAAGCGGATGTTTACCCTTCCCGGAGCAGTTTTCTCTAAATGTCTGGAAATGGATTCCTTGACAGGCGGGAGGGGCACTGGGTGGGAACAGCTTGTGGCGGAGAAAGTTGTCGCACGCGCGCGGAGGCCGGGGGGATGCGCGGGAGCCGCGGCGGGAGCCCTGGGCGCAGTCAACGGCCGTGAGCGCGCGCACCGCTCCCACTCCGCGCTCAGGTCCTGGTCTGCGAAGTGCGGGTGCCGACGGAGCCCGCGGGGCTGTGGGGCTGGACGGCGCGGGCCGGGCCTGGCTCGCAGCGAGGCCCCGATTCGCTGCTGCCGCGGATGCTGACGACCGGTGCTCGGTGCTCTCTCTCCCACCGGGGGAAGGTTGGCGCCCGCACCGGGTGGCCCAGCCCTTCTCTCTGGTCCTAATTGCGCCTGGCTCCCCCTGACTTCTCTCTCTGAGGGCACGGGGGGCATCCTCGGGTGGCCCAAGGATTTGAGAGCTGCCGGTTCGGGGGGCGGAAAGTGGAAGAGGCGTCTCTCTCCTGGCTCCCGTTCTCTTCTCGCAGATCTGCCTTCTGGAGACCCTGCCCATCCTCAGGGGGGAGAGCGGGGAAGGAGGACATGGCTCCTGAGCAGAGGGAAGCGAGCTGTCAGGTGAGTTCACTGTATCTCAGGTGGTAGGGACAGATTGCTGTTGTTGTTTATTTGTTTCTGTTTGTTTTCTGTTTTCGCTCGAACCGAAGTTCTCTACCCTGTGCAGTCTTCCCCAGGGTGTGGAGCCCAAGTCCTTTTCCCTCGGAAGAGTCGGCGCACCCTGGCGGCTGGGGCAGTCTGTAGTGCCTCCTCCCGGCATCCATGTCTAGTGGTCCCCTCTTCTTTCCGTATTAGACACACTTTTTTGCATTAATCCCAGTTCAGTGCACGATTACTAATCTGACAGGTAAGATGCCACACATCTTACATCATTTGGGGACAGAACAAACATCACACTCGCAGAGCTGCTGCCTGGCCCTGCCGCCTTGGCTCACTCACATCTTCCACCCTTCCCTTGGCAAGAATACCTCTCTTCTTTCCACTCCTATGAGTCCTGGTGATACCTTCCCCAGGCTTCTCCAACCCATAGTTTTAGTTTTTTACTCCCTCTTAACTTGGCGGATTGTGTGCCTTGCTTCTCCCACTCTTGAAAACTGATCTTGACCAGCTATTTTCATCTTTATGTGTGGGAATGAGGAAGAGACCCCATACTGTGAGCCAGTGCTTGAATACAGGACAGCCATGTTGGAAGGGACACAGTTGGAGAGGTCTGGTGACGCCTCAGGAAGCAGCAGGGGTTTTGTGGGATATTGGTAGTGGAGAGGCAGCGTATCCAGTGGTTAGGAAGTGGGGCTTTTGAGTCAGATGGCTGGGTCTGAACCCATGTCCTCTGCTGTCAGGTGTGGGCATTGGGCAAATACCTCCACCTCTCCTTGCCTGTTTACTCACCTGTTAATGTTCACATGAATTAGATAGAGCATGGAAACTCTTTAGATCAAAGCCGGGCAAGGTATGTGGTTGTCATGGTAGCTGAAGGATGTTTTTCTAGTAATAACAGCATTAGTGTCAATAGGTAGAAACTGCTATACAGTGTCCCCAGGACCCGGAGAATACGTCTCCGTCCTTTACTCATCCTTGTCTGACGGTGACAGGTAATGTTGCTGGGGTTGTCCTGAGGGCTTCACCTTTGTTCTCTTCTCAACAGCACAAGTCAGGTAACCTGAATCCAAACCCAAGTATGTGGGGCTCGAAGTTCCTGCTTGCTGTCACCCAGCCACGCTCTGGTGATCTTTCGGAACACAGGGCAGATCCAGCCACGTGTTACTGGGGCTCTTCTGCGCTGTGATGTTATCTTCTGGACCCACAAAATTTGGTGGTGTTTAATCTTAAAAGACTACGGCTAGGGCCTCTCACTGCGTATGTGGGCTGCTTTTTTCTAAGGCTTTGCCATTCCGTTCCAACAGAGCCACGGTGCTACCTTGCCCAGAATCTTCCTCCCCTGCACCGCGTTCTCCCTAACCTTGCCCGCTGCCCGAGCGCCAGTACTGCCTAGTTCTGTGTGGAAAACTCACTGACAGGATGCTTATGACCAGGGAGAGAGTGTACTGAGTACTGCATTAAAGAAAAAGAGAAACACTTTGATAATTGTCCTGCCTCTGTCACTAATAAATGAGGTGACCTGGGTGTTGACTGCCTTGGACCTGTCTCTAAGGCGAGGGTTGGAGGACACGGCCTGCAGTCCCGTCCGGCCGTGCTTTTTCTTTCATTGTTCCAGTTGTTTCATGGGCTTTTCTTTACCGACTGGACTGTAAGTTCTTTTGAGAATAAGACCATTTTTTGTATTCCCGCATATGCCAATAAGTTATCTTATTATACATGTATTGCATACTCATGTTAAAAATTCAGAGACTAAAAAGTACATGTATAAGGAAGAAATTAAAATCACTCTAACCCGCCCTGGTTGGTGTGGCTCAGTGGACTGAATGCCAGCCTGCGAACCGAAGGGTCGCTAGTTCAATTCCCAGTCAGGGCACCAGGCTGGGTTGCAGGCCAGGTCCCCACTAGAGGGGCACTCGAGAGGCAACCACACATTGTTGTTTCTCTCCCTCTTTTCTCTCCCTTCCCCTCTCTAAAAGGAAATAAATAATTAAAAAAAAATCACTCTTACTCCAACATCTGGAGATCATTATTATCGCCCCTTTGGTATGCATCCCTCGGAATCATTTTTTATGAACCTTTATTTATGTATATATGTATATATGTATGTATTTTACCATTTTAACTTTTTATTGTGCAAAAAGATCCATAAAATTTACCACTTCAACCCTTTTTGAGTGTATGATTCGGTGGCATTAGGTACATTCAGGTTGCTCTATAACCATCACCACCATCCATCTCCAGTAAATGGAGTATCTCCTTTATTCGCTAACCTGTGAGGCGGACGCTGATGGGCGGTTTTGCAGGGTGGATCAGAAGGGCACCTTGGACATTCACCTGGACTGGAATTCCATCTCTACCACTGCGCAGCTATACATTGTGGTTGATCATATAAAATACGTATTTGATCTTCGTCCCGGTTTCTGGCACATAGCTTCCAAAGCACCTCTAATTCCCTAAGTGATTAGTAATAGTTGCGTTTTTTATCTGAAACAACTTTAAAGCAATAGGTGAAATGGCTCTGTTTTGTTATCCCTACCAGCCTTTTCAGTCACACCAGACTTTATGTGAACGAGGAGACTTGAGGACTGGGGTTGGTTGCCAGAGGAACCAGCCCTGATTAGAAGGTTGGAACTTTGAGCCTTCTACCCCTGGCCTGCCTTAGGCCTCGGGATGTCAGCCCCGCCTGTGTGATGATTTTGTCTGTCCTGCCAGTGATTTAATCAGCCGTGCCCTCCTAGTGAGCCTTCATAAAAACCCAAAAGGAGGGTTCTGAGAGTTGCTCGCTTGGTGATGTGTCACCGAACTGCACTTGAGGTCCTGCTGCCCACTGCCGCCCTCTAGGCAAAAATTCTAGAGGCAAAGGTTTGGTGACAAAGGAAAGGAATCTTTTATTCAAGAACAGTCACTAAATCTTGTCAAGTCACAGCTTTAATCACTGAAGCCCATCCATTAAGGCTAAACTCCAGCACCTGATTTCTCCTAGCTTTTCCCTGTTAGTTTTTAGTTATTTTGTTTCGATAGGGTTAGTTACAAACTAGAAACAATGTAATGTACAAAAACTACTCAATTTTGGAAGAATGACAGGCCTCTCTCTGGCTCAGAGCCCGTCTCCCCTAGAACAGCCAAGGAATAAACCTGCCACCCTCTGCCAGGCCAGCCCAGGCCTAGGCTGTGCCCAGAGTTCCTTCCCATACAAAATACCGTCCACTGGGACATGCAGGCAGCTGCGGCACCATCATCCTCAAGAAGGAGCCTGAGAGCCGGCTCAGGAGTCAGAAAACTGTCCCCGAGCCACCGAGCCAGCCCTCTTTATTTCCGTTGGCTCTGGAGGCACTTGCTTCTCAGCCAATCCTGTGCCCGACCGCCCACAACTGCCTCTGCAAACTCCTCCCACGGCCCCGCCCTCCTCCAGTATCTGAGTTCTCTTAATCAGATCTCTCTGTCAAACGAACGGATGGAAATTCTAGGTCAGTGGCATGTCCTAAGAGGGTGTGGAAGCTCCAGGCCCCTTTCCCCAAACCTGCCCTGTGCGTGTCTTCATTAGCTGTTGCAGCGTTACATTCTTTTATAATAAACCGGTGATCTTGTAAGTAACTTGTTCTGGGTTCTGTGAGCCACTCTGGCACAGTAACCGAACCTGAGGAGTAGGTTGTGGAAATCTCTGAACAAGTGTGTTATGGTAACTCACCTTACCTCCCCGCTGCCCCCCGCCCCCACTCTGTGACGGGGTCCTGGCGAGCTGGCATGGCTTGTCGTGGCAGGTGTCAGTGACGTTCGAGGACGTGGCGGTGCTCTTTACCCGGGATGAGTGGAGAAAGCTGCGTCCGTCTCAGAGAAGCTTGTACCACGATGTGATGCTGGAGAACTACAGTCACCTGGTCTCGCTGGGTGAGGACGATGTCCCTGTGGTGCAGAATTTAGAAATAGGGTAACTCAGCACCTCCTTTCCTGGGTCAAAGCTGTAGGTCGTGAGAAACTTTGGCAGAGTTTTGCCTGAGGATTGCATAATTAGTGCTCCAAAAGTAAATATGAAAAACCTTTCCCCTTTGTAGGCATGGAATTGCCCCCCGGGCAGCGCAGCCTGCAGTTACACTGTAGAGATGCCTCCACTTGGGGCATCATTTCCCGTTATGATTCGTCTGCGTGTGGTTGCTCACCTCACAGCGGACAGCGTTCCTCAGCTCTCTTCATTGAGCTGCCACTTGCCCTTCCCAGTTCCTCTCCCAATGCAGAACCTGGGGCAGCTTGGCACCTGCTTCCCTGCGTGAGAGCTGTGGGTTGTCTGATAAACTTTCACTGAGTTTTCCTGGGAAACTGTCCTTACGGGATCTTTGCAAGTAAACCCTGAAAACGTACTCCCCAGGCTCGTGGAGTTGCCGCACGTGTGGGAATAGAGGAGGTGGTGTTGATAACCATCCCCTGCCCTCTGTAAGGTTCCACGTTAGAAGTTTCTTCACGGTTCAGGCGTTATTTCCTTGCAACAATTTTTTGTGTGCTTCCTTTGCCCTTGTCAGCGGGGGGCTTTGTTCGGTCTCTGGACCCACCACTTGCCTTTCCCACTTGTCTTTTGCAGGGATCAGCAAACATTTTCTTTAAAGGGCCAGGGAGAGAGATTTTAGGCTTTGTGGGCCACATCCGGTTCTGTAACATTTTTGGCTTTTTTTTTCAACCACTCTTTGCTCAAGGGCCGTACATAAACAGACAGTGGTCTCGATTGCGCCTGTGACCCAAAGTTTGCCGGCTGCTGCCATCGTGAAAGGGAGTGAGGGAGTGCTTTCTCCTCTTAAACAAGCTCCTTGGTACATGATCCTTTCCATAGATGCCCGTTAGCGAATTTTAATTCAGTCTGTACACGTAACACATTCCGTCTTCTGTAGGAAGCCGATGGTGCCCTCTTAGTCAAGGCTGCGTGTCTGTGCTGATCCCTGCTATACAACTAATTATTACATAGTCGTGTCCTGCAGGCCCCTTCCTTTTTCCTGACGTACTCTCACGTCGTGGGGATACGACTTGAGCACCCCGCTGAAGCTTTTGTGCCCTCCCCTCAGTTTTCCACTCAGATCTGGGATAGCTCTTTGTGTCAAAACACAACCAAGTCCTTTTCTCTTTGTCTGTGAGCAGGACTCCCATTTTCCAAACCAAAAGTGATCTCCCTGCTGCAGCAAGGAGAAGAGCCCTGGAAGGCAGAGGAGGAACGTCCCGGAGGCTGCTCTCCCGGTGAGTGGGGCTGAGGGGCCCAAGAATGCCCGCAGGTAGCGGTCCAGCGAGTGGAAGGTGCGGCATGGGGACGATGGTCGGGAAGGTGTCCCCTGGGTTCTCAGTCCTCAGGACGTACTGGAGAGGGAGACACTGAGGACCGCAAACACGAGCGTCCTCTTCTTTCCCGGTAATCACTTCACAGATGAATCTGTCAGGATCCTCTTCTTGTCCTTTCCTGTTGTTTCAGAGGAGCGTGGTGTTCTCGTGTGTTCATTCAGCACGCGTGGTGTATTTAAGGACTTGCAGTAGTTCATTCTGCCTGAGGCTCAGGGTGTGTACGTGGGGAAAGAACGAGATGAGGAAAGAAGCAATTTTAGAAAACTTGTCGGGGGCTCTGTTATGAAGTGCTTTGCTACTGTTCTGAGAGATGTGAGCTGTCTGATGGGTGACAGTGGAGGATTTTAAGCAGGAGAATTATATGATCCTTGATGTTTTAGAAAGATTGGTCTGAATCAGAAACAGTTCAACACCCTTCAGTAAAGGCACGGCTGCAGAAGCTGTGGTCTGCCCCTGCTCTGCCACACGGTCGGGAAGAGAGCACCCGGTGTGGGCAGAGCTCCCCCCACGGCACGGCAAGGACTAAAGCAAGTTCTGGAGCATTGTTATGATGCGTCACCATTTATGTTTGAGGAAAGTTATGTGGGTGTGTGTCTACAGGTGTAACATGCAGGTCAGTACAGAGAGGAAGATTAGGGGCATAGCTTCGCTGGTAACAGTTGTATTTGGAAGGGGATCGAGAATGGGCGGGATAAAAGGGGACTTTATGTACATGAAATCTTTTAATTTTTGCATGGAGAATAGTTCATGAAGTCCTTAGTAACTTGATGATAAGAACAGTCACTTTGGAAGCACTACAGGGGACAGATTTAAACTGAGGCCAAAGGAGGTAGGGAGTTCCTGGGGACTGGAGCACCCTGCAGGGGAGGTGTAACCAGGCCTGGAAGGAGGCACGGGCAGTGGGGTTCCTTCCAGAGGGACTGGGAGGGGTCCCTTGTTAAGGGTGTAGGGCGAGTTCTGTGTGATGTGGGTCCGTCTGAGATGTGAGTGAAACTCTGGTAGACACTGCCGAGGGGCGGTTGTTTAAGGTACACGGGATCGGAACTCAAGGGGCAGGGAGCAGTGGTGCAAAGGTGGCACTGGAGGCCTTGAGCTGAGCAGGCGAGGGAACAGAGCAATGGACAGAATCCCGGGAACTGTGTGTGAGGTGGACGAGGAAGGAGGCCCTGGGAGAGGAATGGGGGTTGCGGCTGCGGTGGAAGTGGGGACAAAAGGACGTAGGACGTCGGTCCTGCACTCGCGGAGCTCGCCGTCGAGTGGGAGACAGTGTTTGGGAACCGAGCGCACACAGCGTGTGGAGTGGCAGGTTCCGGCCAGGACCCCCTGGGAAGGGACAAAGTGCTGAGAACGGGGAGCAACAGGGGCAGTGTGGGCGAGGCTTCCCTGAGAAAGGGTGGGTCTGAGGGTGGGGAGTATTTCAGGTGTAGGAGAGGACGTGTGTGAGCATCCAGGGAAAGGAGGCCAGGTGGGCAGCCCGCAGTGAGCCGGGGGCAAGGTGTCAGTCCCGCCGCTGGCGTGGGCGGAGCCTGGCTGACGGCCAGAAGGAGAGAAGGAGGAACCCTCTTCCCTCGGGGCGCCTCGGCACCGTGGCTCCGTGGGAGTCTCCCTTCCCGAGTGACGTGAGCCTTCTTTGCATTAAATGGATAGGACGTATGACTGGAGTCTGAAGCTCTCCAGAGGAATGTTGGGGCCCCCTGGTGATGGGGTCGGGTCCTTAGTCAGCCCTGTCCCGAGTGTGGGAGGACCTGTGGAAGGAGAGCCGTGAGTGGGTGTCTGAACGTCAGAGCTGAGCAGTGTGTGCGTTCCTAAGGGTGACAGTCAGACAAGATGTCCTGGGAGTGCTGTCGTGTGGTTGCGTCTGTCCTGCACCCCTGGCAGGTCTCCCATCTGCCTGGACGGCAGTGGCCTCAGAACAGTGTCCTTTTCCAGGGGGAGCTGCTCATCCCGTGAGCTTGGGCCACGGACCTGGACGTTCCTGGAAGTAACGCAGAGTGTTAGCTCCAGACCCAAACCAGAAACCCACCCTTTGAACAGCCAGTGACGCAAAAGCTTAGGCTCCCCGGGTGGGACTCCTAGAACCTCTGGTTGCCTCAAAATGTACTTTTAAAAAATTATTTTTACTTCAAAACTGTTCACAAATAGGAAAAACACAACAAAAAGAGAAAAACAAACTGTCATCTGTGAGTGTGTATGTTTTAAATTGAGAGATGGGAGGAGGTGACTCAGTGGCTGTGCATCTCGTCTGAGTCCCCTGCTTAAGAAATGCGCCCTCAGTCTAATCACTGAGGCTACGCTTTCTGGGAGAGATGATAAGAACGTGACTGTGTGCAAATGTGTACATCCCTGTCGCTTGGTCTATATCCAGATGTGGACATATTTTTGAAATCTAAAACTTAGAAATCCAAGGATGATCTAGGTAAGTAAACTGTTACCTACAGTGAATAAGTGTTTTTCTTATCTGTTTCTCTTCCTGTGTAATCTTAATGCAGGAAGCCATGTAGGGTAGACAGCACCTGTGCCGGGTGGTCAGCTTGCGGGGCCTGGTGGGCTGCCTCCCACTCCCAGATTTGCTGGGGCTGCTCTCCACAGAGGACAAGGTGTCTTTTTCTAATTTGCACAAAAGTGCTGTTGGGGCGACCAGCCTTGTGAAACCACGTGCAGTGGTTTTATTTATGTAGTGAATGTCTTACAAGGTGGAGGTGGAGCCCAAATACTCCGTAGTTGTGGGAACGTATAGGAGTTAGTCTTGTTCTTGTTGCCTGCCTTTCCCACCAAAGTCTCCAGCGTGGGCCCTGCACCTCCCTCTGCCATCAGCATCCCCTCCTTGTAGCTGCCAGTATGATTTATTTAAAGGGCAAATCAGGCTCTCTGACTCCCGTGCTCAGAACCTCTAGTGGCCTCATGGGTCACGTCCAGTCCCCACTGTGGCCTTACAGGCCTAGGTGGTCTGGCCGCGGCTGTCCCTGCACTGTTACCTGCTTCTGCTCTGCGCTCCGTGTGAGGACTCTGATGACTCCACCTGGCGTGTGACTCTTGGGTCAGGCCCCACAACCCCACCTCAGGGCCTCTGCACGGTGTTTTCCTTGGCTGGGCTGTCCCTCCTGACAGCCACAAGCCCACATGACTCCCTTCCTCTGTTCGAAAACACAGCCCATTGTCCTCCTCATTCTTTTTATTTAAATACATTTTTTCTTTAAAAAACCGCTTTCAATTAGAGTTTACATTCAATATAATTTTCTGTTAGTTTCAGATGTATAGTATGGTGGTTGACAATCATACTTTACAAAGTGTTCCACCTGATGTTTCGAGAACCCACCTAACACCATACGTATCATTACAGCATTATTGACTGTGCTGTACTTTACATCCCCGTGACTCTTCTGAAACTATCCATCTGTACTTCTGAATCCCTTCACATGTTTTAATCAGTCCCCCAAGGCCCCCGCTCCCTGGCAACCATCAGTCTGTTCTTTGTATCTATAAGTCTGTTTCTGTTTGGTTTGCTTATCTTCTTCTTTAGATTCCACACATAAGTGAAATCATATGATATTTGTCCTTCTCTGCTGACTTATTTCACTTAGCATAATAACTTTGAGGTCCATCCATGGCTGTCGCAAATAGTAAGATTTCATGCTTTTTATTTTTGGCTGAGTAATTTTGCATTGTACATATGTACAACTATTCATGGGCATTTGGGTTGCTTCCATAGCTTAGCTGTTATGAATAACTCTGTAATGAGTATAGGGGTACATATATTCTTTCAAATTAGTGTTTTGGATTTCTTTGGATATGTACCCAGAAGTAGAATCACTGGGTCATAAAGCCCTTCCATTTTTAATTTTTGAAGGAAGCTCCGTGCCGTTTTCCAAAGTGGCTGCATCTGCATTCCCACCAACGGTGCACAAGGGTTCCCCTTTCTCCACGTCCTCACCAGCACTTGTTTGTTGATTTGTTGATGATGGCCATTCTGAGAGGTGTGAGGCGATATCTTACTGTGGTTTTAATTTACATTTCTCTGATGATTAGTCATGTTGACCATCTTCTCATATGCCTATTGGCCTTCTGCATGTCCTCTTTGGAAAAGTGTCTACTAAGGTTCACTGCCCATTTTTTAATTGTTTTTTTCCTTGGTGTTGAGTTTTATAAGTTCTTTATAAATTTTGAATATTAACCCCTTATCAGGAAGTATTGGTGAATATGTTCTCCCATTCAGTGGGTTGTCTTTCCATTTTCTTGAATTGCAAAACTTTTTACTTTAAAGTAGTCTCATTTGTTTATTTTTTTCTACTGTTTTCTTTGCTCAGGGAGCTATATCTGAAAAATAATACTAAGAGAAATGTTTGAGATTTTTTTACTGCCTGTGTTCTCTTCTGGAAGTTAAGTCTTTAATTCATGTGAGTTTATACTTATACAAGGTGGGCCCCCCCACCAAAAAAAACAACGGAATTATCTTCTGGAGGGTGGGCCCCTTGTAGTACAAGCTTCCCATCTGTATAGCTGACATTGCTGTGAGAGGCTGTGTTCAGGATCAGTGACTTTTTTTTAAAGACTCTTTCAGTGCGTTTGCCCATTTCGTGACGGGTGATTACTAGTGCACCTGCCCACATCACGCTGAGTGGTCAGCAGTTTTTGACCAAAAACGGCATGACCCTCATACCTCACCCTCCCTGTTCACCCCGCGTCACCGTGAGCAACTATTTTTTTGTTTCCTTGGATGAAAAAAGTCCTCAAAGGGAAATGTTTTGCTGATGTGGAAGAGGTGAAACAAAAAATGGCAGAAGCACTAAAAGCCTTCAAAATCGATGAGTTCAAAAACTGTTTTGAGTATTGGAAAAAACGTCTTGATGTATTGCATCAAATGGAAGTTTAAACATGTAAGAATAAATATAAAATTTTTTATAAATACTGGGTTTCTTCAGGGGCGTCTGCCCTTGTATGATCAATAGAAACAGAAAAACCATTTGATAAAATCAAGCACCCATTTATGATAATAACTGTCAGCAAAGTGGGTATAAAGGGAACATATCTCAGTGTAATAAAGACCATATATGACAAACCCACAGCTAACATCATACTCAGTGGGCAAACTAAAAGCATTTCCCTTAAGGTCATGAACAAGACAGGATGTCCACTTTTACCACTCTTACTCCACATAGTACTGGAAGTCCTGGCTCCAGCAATCAGACAAGAAGAAGAAATAAAAGGCATCCAAATTGGAAATAAATAAGTAAAACTTATTATTTGCAGATGGCATAATAATGTATATAAAGAATCCTAAAGATTCCACTATAAAACTAACAGAACTGGCGGATAAATGCATTCAGTAAAGTAGCAGGATACAAAATTAATATCCAGAAATGGAAATTAAGGAAACAGTCTCATTCACAGTTGCTTCAAAAAGAATAAAATATTTATGAATAAACTTAACAAAGGAGCTAAATACCTGTTCTCAGAAAATTATAACATAAGAAGGTAAATGGAAATATATATGTACCATGCAGGTTCGGCCAAGATGGAGACATAGTTTAGAAACCCTTCACTTCCTCGTACAACCAAAAGGAAGATAACAACCAATCTAAAACCAATAAACAACCAGAAGTGCCAGAAAATCAAACTGCATGGAACTCCGACAACCAAGGAATTAAACAGTCAACCAGAACAACCAGACCAATAGGAACCTGCGGTGAGGTGGTGGACCATGAGGGCGAGGCTGACTGAACAGGAAACTGAGACTCAGAGCTGACTGTGGACTATGGTGGTTGCCGTGGTGGGAGAAACTCCCAGTCTCACACAAGTTCGTGGGAAAGGGGCTAGAGCTGGGCAAGCAAGCTACATTGTTCCCTCTCTGGCCCCTCCCCCACAGGCAGTGCCACAGCTCAGCAAGGAGGGTTGCCCTGCCCTGGTGGATACCTAAGGCCCTGCCCCCTTACAACTTATCAGGTGCGCCAAGACAAAGAAATATGGCCCAAATTAAAGAAGAGGAAAACTTCAGAAAGAGAACTAAACGAGGAGGAGATCACCAATCTATCTGATGGAGCATTTAAAGCCCTGGTAATCAAAATGCTCACAGATCTGATTAAGCTTGGTCAAAAAAATGAAAGAACAAATGAAAGATACCCAAAATGAAATAAAGCAAAATATTCAGCAAACCAACAGTGAAGGGAAGGAAACCAGGACTCAAAGCAACGATTTGGAACAAAAGGCAAAAATAAACATCCAACCGGAACAGAATGAAGAAACAAGAATTCAAAAAAGTAAAGAGAGACTTACAAACCTCTAGGATAATCTGTAACGTTCCAATATCCAAATTATAGAGGTGCCAGAAGAAGAACAAGAGCAAGAAATTGAAAACTTACTTGAACAAATAATGAAGGAAAACTTCCCCAATCTGGCGAAGGAAATAGACTTCCAGGAAGCCCAGAGAGTTGCAAAGAAGTTGGACCTGAAGAGGAACATACCAAGGCACATCATAATTACATTACTCAAGATTAAAGAAGAGAGAATCTTAAAAGCAGCCAGAGAAAAGGAGACAGTTACCTCCAAAGGAGTTCCCATAAGGTTATCAACTCATTTCTCAAAAGAAGTCTTACAGGCGAGAAGGGGCTGGAAAGAAGTATTTGAAGTCATGAAAGGCAAGGACCTACACCCAAGATTACTCTATCCAGCAAAGCTTTCATTTAGAATGGAAAGGAAGATAAAGTGCTTCCCAGATAAGGTCAAGTTTTAGGAGTTCATCATCACCAAGCCCTTATATGAAATGTTAAAGGGACTTATCTAAGAAAAAGATAAAAAATATGAATAGTAAAATGACAACAAAGTCACAACTATTAACAAATGAACTTTAAAAAAAAGAAAAACAATGAAAACAAAAACTAAGCAAACAACTAGAACAGGAACAGAATCAGAGAAATGGACATCACATGGAGGGATTTCAGTGGGGAGTGGGAAGGGAGGAATAGGGGGTAAAAGGTACAGGGAAGAAGAAGCATAATTGGTAGGTGTAAAGTAGATGGGGAGAGGTAAAAAATGGTATAGGAAACAGAACTTAAAGAACTTATATGTACAACCCATGGACATGAACTAAGGAAGGGGGGATGCTGGAGGGTGGGGTCGTACAGGGCGGAGGGGGGATAAAGGGGAAATTGGGTAAACTCTTAGCAAAATCAATAAAAAATACTTTAAAAAAAAGGACTCGGGAAGGGGCACTAGGCTTTCTCACCACTGTGATTACTAATTTGCTAAAGCATTTAGATTAGGGGCAGGTCCTAATAATCTGGTTCAATAAAGGGATAAAGGCAAAAAAAAAAAAAAAAAAAAAAGAAATATATATACTGTGCTCAAGGATAGGAAGAATTAATGTTAAAATATCCATTCTACCCAAAGCAATCTATAGTTCAATTCCTATCAAAATATCAATGGCATATTTCACAGTACTAGGACAAATAATCCAAAAATTTACATGGAACCAGAAAAGACTGAATAGCTACAGCAATCTTGAGAAAGAAGAACAAAGTTGGAGGAATCACACTACCTGATATCAGACTGTACTACAAGGCTATAGTAATTAAAACAGCATGGTAATGGCATAAAACAGACATAGATCAATGGAACAGAATAGAGAGCCCAGAAATAAACCCACACCTACGTAGTCAATATTCTATAGAACATACAATGGGATAAAGTCAGTCTATTCAATAAATGGTACTGGGAAGATTGGAGAGATACAATGCAAGGAAATGAAATGAGACCACCTTCTTATACCACATACTCTAGGAACTTACCCATTTTATCAAGGTTGTTCAATTTGTTGGCAGGTAGTTATTCATAATATTTTCTTATGATCCTTTGTATTTCTGTGATGTTACTTTTCTGATTTTATTTATTTGGGTCCTTTCTTTTTCTTGATGGGTCTGAGTATAAAGATTTACCAATTTTGTTTATCTCTTCACAGAACTAGCTCTTGCTTTCATTGATCTGGGTTGGTGACCACACGGAACTTCTTAGAGAGTGGTGTGCTTGGAGAGGACGTGGAAGCTCTACCGTTTCCTCATCCCCTGCCCTATTCATCTCTGCCATCTGACTGTGCCTGAGTTCCAGTCTTTCATAATAATCTGGTGATCTAGCGAGTAACATGTTTTTCTGAGTTCCATGAGCTGCTCTAGCAAATTGAATCCAAGGAGGGGGTCGTGGGAACCTCTGATTTATAGTAGTTGATCAGATGATAAATTGGGCATTTCACTGATGCCTGAAGTGGGTGGGGAGGCAGTCTTGTGGGATTGAACCCTTAACCTGTGGGTCTGACGCTGTTTTCAGGTAGAACACTCAGCTGGTGTCTGAGAATTCCTTGGTGTTGGTGTGGGGACTGCTGCCCCCACCCCCGGCACATACGTTGGAATTGGATGCACAACTTAATATCTTATGGGCAAAAATAACTTGAAACAATAATGTTGATTTTGGTGGGTATAATAAGAGTATGTATTTATCTTTACAAATAGAGTTCTTATTTTTAGAAATATGTCCTGAAATATGATGAAATAATATCTGGGGTTTACTTTAGCATACTCTAGTGGAAGAGATGTTAGGGTTTGTATTAATGTGCTCAGCCTCCTGTAATAAAGCACCGCAAACTGTATAGCTTAAAGCAACAGAAATTTATGGTCTCCCAGTTCCAGGGGCTAAAAGTCCAGAGTCCAAGGTACTGGCAGGACCGTGCTCCCTCTGAGACTCTGGGTAGAACCCTTCCTTGTCCCTTCCCATCTTCTGTGGTGGCTGGCTGTCCTTTGCCTTGGCTTGCAGTTGCATCGCTCCAGTCTTTGCTTCCATTGTCACTTAGTGTACTCCGTGAATGTCTTCACTTGGTCTTCTCTCTTGGGATGCCTGTGTCCAAATTTCCCCTTTTGGTAAGAACACCAGTCACATTGGATTAGGACCCATCTTAGTGACCTCATCTTAACTTGATTAAATCTGCAAAGATACTATTTCCAAATAAGCTTACATTCTGAGTTATTGGAATTAGCGCTTCAGCATACCCTTTTTAGGTGACAGAATTCAATCTATAACAAGGTAATAGATGAGACAGCATTAGTGATTGTTGAAGCTGGCTTGGAGATTAATTGTACAATTCATTCTACTTTTGTATATGTTAAACATTTTCCCTAATAAAAAGCTTAAAAATTAGAATTATCAACCACAAAATGTCTAAAACAGCATTACTCTTTTTTAGCAATACAAACATTGAGAAGATGTGTAGAAATGTGTAGGACTGCCTCTTGTGATGGTGTTAGGTAGGGCTCCGACATGCAGCTCCCTTGGGTCTCAGTTGAAAAAATCTTGTGAGACTGCAAATGCGTATGACATTTGTACAGCAGTGATTTTGAATCTGGCCAACTATAGGATAAGATAGGAAGGGAAACTTTAGGAAACAAGTCTGGAAAGCTGGCTTGAGTTCAGAGATTTTGATGTTGCCTTCTGCCCTCACATTACCTCTCCATCTTATGGCCGATCCTTTAAAATCCCAACTTAGATAGTTCCCCCCAAATGCTCTAACCGCTGCCTGTATCCCTTCCCTGCCTGTATTCTCCACTATCTAAGGGTAATTTGGATGCTATTCCAAGCTCACTTTCTGTTTGAACGATTGCCTGTTTCTTGTTTGTCTCTAATGCCAAACTGTAAACTCCTTGAAGAAATTAACTGTTTCTTTTTATTACTGGATCTGGAGTATCTTGTGGATCATCAGTGCCTAGGGTGGAACCTAGCACATTATAGGTGATTTTTAAATATTTGATGAATGGATTAAATAAGGAATAGTCAGTGCTTTTTGAAGCACTGAGAGGAGTTCTGTGTAAGTAAGAGGGAGAAACCCAGCGGGAAATAGTACCGGAAAGGTGAAAGAAAAGGACCAAATAGAGGGTCAGCAGCGACAGTCACTATAGAGTGAGGAGATCCTGAACGTGGGTGCGTTAATGATGGTCGTTAGAGACGTCTGAGTGATGAGATGAAGAGAATCTGGTTACTGAGTAGATTTTGGAGTGCAGGGAAGAGGAGCTTCTGAGATGAAACTAAGAATTTATGGCAGAGTCGCTGAAAAGGTTGTGATGTGACTCTGAACTTGGAAAGAGAAAAAAGTTTGAAAAGGAATTCACTGGGTTCAGGTTTGGACAGGCTGAGTTTGAAAAGAAAGACACTCAAATGGAAAGTCTCACAGGCAGTTGGAGACACCTCAGTGAAGTGTCTGCAGCACAGTTAGGGCAGTCATTCACATCTGAGATGTGGGAGTGGGTGGAATCAAGGGAGAGAGGGTTGGACAGAAACTTGCAGAGTGTCCTCAAAAAGGGAGAAGGATCTAGAACTAATGCCACAGACTAGTCAGGATGGTGGTCATTAGCAAGGTCATGCTGGTTTCTAAACTTCTGACCTACGTCTTAACCTTATTATGAGGTAGCTCAGGCCCAGGCTTGATTCTGGAAGGGAGCAGAAGTTAAACTGCACTTCAGGAAACAGGTCTGTAGGCTGTCAAAAACTCTTTAGATCATAAGGAACAATTAGAATGTCCACAATTTAGGACTCATGTGACTTAATGGGGAGACACAATTTCAAGACCAAGACATTGGCACTTTGGAGTAGAGTTGAGCTGTGGTGGCCAGTATCAGTGTGGACCGTTGTAGCTGTAATCACTTCCTTAAAAAATAAAATCACACCAGGTTGCATTTTTCTATTTCCCTTTAAACAAAAATTTTCAAAAGTGTTTCTATACTTTATGGTTTTATTTTTTTACCTTCCGTTGTTTCTCCTGTGTACTGCAGTGGGATTTTCCTTATTGTTCTACAGGCACAGCTGTTAAATTCCATCTTGGCACAATCAGGATGAAGTTTGTTTGCCAAAGTTGATCACACACTCCTCTCCAAAGTCCTTTTTTCCTTTGGCTTCTGGAACACATACTCTTTTGATTTTCTTCCTTTTCTTGACTTCTAATGTTGCAGTGCCTAAGTGCTTTCTTTTAGTTCTTTGGCTTTCAATAAAACTTACCTACAGATGATTCTCAAATGCCTAACTATAGCTCTGACCTTTTCTCAGATTTCCAAAATGATATATACAACTACTGTTTCAGTGTCTTCTTTTAGAGTCCACTAAGGCATCTCATCCATTACTTATTGGAAACAGAATCCTCCCCACCCCCCATACTCGCCCACTGCCTGGTCTTCCCCTTCTCAGTAACTTGTGCCAGTATTGATCATTTTCAGGCTAGAAATCTAGGAGTGACCTAGCATTTTTATTCCCTCTTAGCGTCCAACCTGCAGCACATCAGCAAGTCCAGTCCTGTTAGTATTTCTTTAATGGTGTATCCTGATGAAATCGTCTGTACCTGCCCCCCTTTCTCACCCACCTCCCTACAGTATCCTCTTACGTGGTTTCCCTTCTTCCTGTTTCCACTAGTGTCCCACCCTTCTGTTCTCTGCACAGTAGCTAACTCGAGCATGCAGTTTCCCTGTGGCCTTCTGTCATGTGAAGAATAAAATTCCAAAGTCCTTACTGTAACACAGGAAGCCTTAATATGATTGGCTCCTACCTTTTACCCCAGTCTCATTTACCCTTTTGTCTCTTGCTTCCTGCACTTGAGCAACACAGGTCCTTTGCTGGCCCTCCGAAGTCACCACACTTTTGTATTTTCTGTCTTGTTTGCCAGGGGAGCTCTTTCTTCACATATCCATATGGCTTTTATTTATTTACTTATTTCTTATCTGTCACTTCATTGTCCCCCTTCCCCTCAGCACTCACATACACACATACCAAAGCATAAGTTCCAGAACTCTGTCTTACTCATCACATTGTCTACATTCCCTAGAATATTACCTGGCCCATAATAGGCCCTTAACAGCTATTTGTTAATGGAATGGATGTCTACAGCACATGCAAAGATAAAGAAGTGTGAAAAACATGGAGTAGTCCAGAAACTGCAGAGTTCAGCATACCTGACAAGAAGCCAGGGGAGGGAGCTGACAAAGGTGGCCAAAGGTCAGATTGCAGAATACTTTGATCACCACGTTAAGTACTCTGGACCTTCTATATAAATCATTAAAGATGAGTTGGAGGATCTAAGGAAGTTTGCAACACGATAAGATACTGATTTTAAAAAGATTGCTCTAGCTGCATTGTGGAAACTGCATTGGCAGAGAGCAAGGCTTAAGGCAAGGAACCTATTTAGGAGACTATGGGAGACTGCAGTAAAGCACAGGAAACAAAGTGCTATCGGTACCTGTGCCCAGACACTCAGGACTCTAGTAAAGGTGTTGGTCACAAAACTGCAATCTTTACCTATAGGCCGAAGGCAGGATCTCCATCTTTACCTTGTTATGGGCTAGAATCCAAATTGCAGAATTTTACTAAGTATACTAAACCTAGAACCAGTGTACTCCAATTTTTTTGTGTATGTGACCACCTTCCATACTTTTGCCCACATAATGTATTGAAATTTGATCATTTAATTTATTAAGACTTAGATGGAAAAGGAGCTAGGAAGTTGTTGGGCAGAAAGTAAAAAACGCCTCTTTCCCTTACAATAAGTAATGAAGATATGGGTGCATATAAAACTAGTCAAGGAGGGAGTATAGAGTGAAAAAAGACCCCAAACCCTAGGGAATACTGGTTTTAAAGAGGGAACAGAAAAGGTTATTCATGAAGGAAACTGAGAAGTGAGTACTGGTAGAAGAAGAAGAGAGGAAAGCTTAATGCATTGTGTTCACCAAGCAGAAGGAGTGTGCACATACGTAAGAAAGTTAATGTCAAACAGGAATCTCAAATACAATGAGATACAAAAGGTCCCTTGAAATGGTTACCTCTAACAGGAGAAAATGCCAAACTATGTGCATGACCATTCCCCTGGCAAAATTTAATATTCATTGAATTGTGTTCTTATCCAGTTTTAATATTTATTGAAATCAATTATTTTTTAAAGATTTTATTTATTTATTTTTAGAGAGTGGAAGGGAGAAAGAGAGGGAGAGAAACATCAGTGTGAGAGAGAAACATTGATTGGTTATACCTCTCCCACGCCCCCAGCCAGGGACCTGGCCTACAACCCATGCACGTGCCCTGACTGGGAATCAAACCAGTGATCTTTTGGTTTGCAGGACAACACCCAGCCAGCCTACTGAGCTACACCAGTCTGGGCGAAATCAATTCTTTCTTTGCCACTCTATCATGTTAGTTCTTTTTTACCTTTTTATATTTATATCTACCTTATTCTTTTTCTAAATTTATTTTTATTTTATTTTATTTTTCAGAGAAAGGGGGAAGGAGGGAAAAAGGTGGGGGAGAGAAACATCAGTGTGAGAGAAACACTTAAGGCTGAACCCACAACCCAGGCCTGTCTCCTGACTGGGAATCAAACCAGTGACCTTTTGGTTTGCAGGACAATGTATAACCAACTGAGCTACACTGGCCAGGGCTATGCCTACCTTATTCTTGATTTTTAACTCCCTTCTGCTTTGCTTTCACAGTCTCATGCTTGATCCCTGAGCAGGTCTGCCTTCCTAGCTTGTGACTTTTGGCTTCATGCCTATCTGTAACCCCTCTATAGGTTAATTCAGTAATGCCTCCTGTTTGAACTGGCCTTGGAACCCTCCTATCACCGTGTAACGCACTGATCTGTAAGGCAACTTGTGTGTGTGTGAAATTAATATACAAATAATTGAGACTACTTGACATTTTTCAAACTAGGAATATATAACTACTTAAGGAAGATCAACACAACTCATGTATATATTTTGGATGCCATAGAAAAACCTAGAGGTAAATAGGACACGCTAATTTGTTTGTGAAGAACCCTTACAGGAGAAAAGGAAAATATTTAGATATATAATGTTTTTAAAACACTGGTAAGTGCTATAATAAAGGGAATGAACTATGGAAGCTCAGTCAAGAAAAGACTCAGTTAAGTTTTGAAGTGAATCTAAAGGATACAGAGGAATTTGGCATGAGGGAAAGGGAGGAAGACTTTACAGGTTAGGAGTCATTACCTAAGAGAAATGTCGTGAAGATAATTTTGGAGTCTGTCATGGGCTTTGACTCTCCTTGTCTCAGTTCACCAGTTTTCCTGGTCACTCTGACACTCACCCTCTTCTAAATGGACCTGTTTTATTACTTTTTTCTACCCTAGTACTGACTTCAGCTCTCATTGATTATTTCTCTATGCTGCTTAAATTTCCTAAAATTTTCCTTTAACTCTTTTTTGGGGCAGATACCAAGATCTCATTTAAATATCATCAGTGTTTATCTATTCTATACAACTTTGTCTCTGTAGCCAAATGCTATGTCACCTGAAACATCTTGGTTTTTCCCCCCTCCAGGATGGAAGAGCAGTCATAAGACCACCAAATCGACTCAAACGCAAGATTCTTCATTTCAGGAGCTGATAATGAAAAGATCCAAAAGGAATGGGCCCTGGGACTTCAAGTCAGAAAATCCCTGCATATATGAAAACAGATTAGAGAGAAAGCAGAAGAAAAATGAGAGTATTCAGATATTTTCAGTCACCCAGAAAAACATTCTTACTGTAGAAAGAAGACATAAAAATACTGAATTTGGCCAAGACTTCAGCCCAAAGTCAGTACTTATTAGGCAACAGATGGTTTCTAGTGAAAAAACAGCACCAAAATGTGAAATACAAGGAAACAGCTTCAAAAAGAATTCAAATTTACTCAATCAGCCAAAAAGCAACACAGCAGAGAAACGCTATAAATGTAGCATATGTGAGAAAACCTTTATTAACACTTCATCCCTTCGTAAACATGAGAAAAACCATAGTGGAGAGAAATTATTTAAATGTAAAGAATGTTCAAAAGCCTTTAACCAAAGTTCAGCTCTTATTCAACATCAAATAACCCATACTGGAGAGAAACCCTATGTATGTAAAGAATGTGGGAAAGCCTTTACCCTTAGTACATCCCTTTATAAACATCTAAGAACACATACTGTGGAGAAATCCTACAGATGTAAAGAATGTGGTAAATCTTTCAGTCGAAGGTCAGGACTTTTTATACATCAAAAAATCCATGCTAGAGAAAACCCCTATAAATACAATCCAGGTAGGAAATCGTCTAGTTGCAGCACATCTCTCCCTGGGTGTCCGAGAATTCATTCCAGAAAGAAGTCCTATTTGTGCAATGAGTGTGGCAATACTTTTAAGTCTAGCTCATCCCTTCGTTACCATCAGAGAATTCACACGGGAGAGAAGCCTTTCAAATGTAGCGAGTGTGGCAGAGCCTTTAGTCAGAGTGCATCTCTTATTCAACATGAAAGAATTCACACTGGAGAAAAGCCCTATAGATGTAATGAATGTGGAAAAGGCTTCACTTCTATTTCACGACTTAACAGGCACCGAATAATTCATACTGGTGAGAAGTTCTATAATTGTAATGAATGTGGTAAAGCCTTAAGTTCCCACTCTACACTTATTATTCATGAGAGAATTCATACTGGAGAGAAACCATGTAAATGTAAAGTGTGTGGGAAAGCCTTCAGACAGAGTTCCGCTCTCATTCAACACCAGAGAATGCACACTGGAGAGAGACCCTACAAATGCAATGAGTGTGGGAAGACATTCCGGTGTAATTCGTCCCTTAGTAATCACCAGAGGATTCATACTGGAGAGAAACCATATCGATGTGAGGAATGTGGAATATCTTTTGGCCAAAGTTCAGCTCTTATTCAGCATCGGAGGATTCACACAGGAGAGAAGCCCTTTAAATGTAACACATGTGGGAAGACTTTCAGACAAAGCTCATCGCGTATTGCCCATCAGAGAATTCATACTGGAGAGAAACCTTACGAATGTAGTACATGTGGGAAACTTTTCAACCACAGGTCGTCTCTTACTAATCATTATAAAATTCATATTGAAGAGAGCTCCTAGAAAGTACACTGACATGTGTGAAAGCCTTAAGCCAAAGCTTACCAGAATACACGGCAGTGGGTACATAAAGGCCTTTCTGTAATTTAGTCCTCAGATACTAACTTCCAAGGATAAGTCTTGTCTGCGTAATAGATCATGAGGAAAGTGGGAAGTGTTCGTGTCTGTCAGACACTTTAAAACAACCTGAAGTGCGTTCACAGCGGAAGCATTGACTTTGGGCAGTTGTAAGAAGACCTATTTTATCTCTACAGCAGTGTGCACCAGATACCATAGCGACTGTCAGTGATATCCGGGCCAGGGAGTGTGGTGTGTACACTGGGCTTCTCATTTTAAAAAAAACTATAAACTGGTAATGCTTTTTAAAATAACATCTTAATGGCATATAAAAGATGTGATCTAAGAAATTATACATTTTTAGAGAGAAGGACCAAATAAAGGAGAAAAAGAACTGTAAGCTACCTCTCAGTTTCTGGGGTTTGTCCTTTTCCTGACCTGATGTCAGACTTTGTGCATGAATTTCATTTAAAAATAGAAATAAAAATCTGTTTTCTTCCTTTGTTCTAGTAATTGCTATGGTTTGGGTATTTTCTACCCGATTGTGTTCTCAGAACATTTTTCTCTGAAGTTGTTTACTGTGAAAGTGAACCTGCCTACACTGTGAACTTTCATCTTAGATATATTAAGTGGGAAAATGAACCATGATTTCAAGCTTAAAGCTATTAATATATATGCTTATTTATTTATTTATTTGCAACAGAAGAACTGTCAAAAGTTTAATGAACCTTAACATCTGTGCCAAAATATTGAAAGGCACATTAATAGTTTCATGATATAAAAAAATGTTATTTGGTGTTCTATAGTGTCAAACAATTTCAGGAAAACAAAAGGAGCACTTATAAACAACTCAGAAGTATTTTTTTTTTTTTTTTAATCGCAGCTCTGGGGCAGATACTGCATGGCTGGGAGGTTTTAGAAGACATAGGCCTTAGGGAAGCCATGAATTGGGGGAAGTGCTGGGGAATTCAGGGACTAGCAGATGAGTAAGCAAATTATTATGTCACAGTATGTGAATATGATTGTTTTAGCAGGCAAATAGGTAATTTGGGACAACATATTGCAATGCAAGAATGTGGGGGTTGCACAGAATGAAGAAAGAGGAAATTGGGCCTAACCCAGCAAACCTGGACATGTGAGATAATGCTTTCCAGAGGCGGTGACACCTGAGCCAGGATTTGAAAGAAGAATAACTCCAGAGGGTGAGATAAGCATTTCAAATAAGAAACTGCATGTGTCATGACACCTTTGTGGGAACTCGAGTGGAACTAATGAGCAAGAAAATGACATGTTAAAGGTTAAGCAGAAGGCAGAGGCCACATAACAAAAGACCTAGTTGCCATGCTGAGAAGTTTGCATTTCATTCTGAAATTGATGGAATCAGAGGTTTTAAGCAAGGGAAAATGTGCCAACAATGTGGAGGGTGAAGGCCAAGTAGGTATATGCTGTGCTTGCCTCCTTCCATGACCACATCAAAATTACCACTAAATTACAGAACAGCCACCTTTGAGTGCCACCTGAAGACTAGCTGAGTAGCACTCCAATAACTAAGGACATGAAGAAGAAACTACATTGAGACTGATGGGAGGGTGGAGAAAAATGGGCTGGTCCCACACCTGTGTGGCAGTTTAGACTCAAGAGGGATAGCTTAGCTGTGGAGGTCTCCACTAAGTGAGAGACCCGAGCCTCACATCAGGTCCCCCAGCCTAGACTGCCAGTGCCAGAAAGAGCCCATAACATGTGGCTGTGAAGATCAGCTGGGACTCTGGGTGAGATGAAGGGCTGCTGTAGCCCTCTGAAAGGACCATGCACACACTTAACTTCCTGTGGGACTGAACTGCTCCAAGCTCCAGTACTGATGCAGCAGATCGAAAAGTGCCAAGGACATAAAAGGGAGGAAACTGAATGGTCTGGCTTGAGGACTAGGGATAAAGGGCCAGCTCTGTCCCAGATGGAGGTGCTGTCAGACACCCCTGTTCCTTTATTAAGCCCTCCCCACAAACAGCAGATAGGTGCCATATCTGAGTCTCCCATCAGTTTGGCTAACAAGTGCTCTCCCCACCCTGTTGGTTCCCTGAGACTTCACCGCACTCAACCCTCCCACCAGCCCAAACCTCTTTCAGTGGTGGTTCCTCACAAGCTGCTGACATTGGGCTACTCTGGATTTTCTTAAAATCTCTTAAAG
This sequence comes from Macrotus californicus, assembly GCA_007922815.1. Taxonomy (NCBI): domain Eukaryota; kingdom Metazoa; phylum Chordata; class Mammalia; order Chiroptera; family Phyllostomidae; genus Macrotus; species Macrotus californicus. Next base: position 51,880 of record VMDR010003581.1, read on the forward strand.
GTCTAAAAATCCCAGACAGGCAGTGTCTGACCTTAGCATGCCCATTACCTCTTGGTAAGTGGCCCCAAGCCTGGCATTAGTAGCAGCTGGCCTCTGTTCACAGCATAGGCAGCTACAAACCTCAGATCACTTTGTAGCTCTTACCAGGTAGCCCCTGGCCAGGCATAGACCACAGTTGACCTGGGTCTGCACCCAGGAAGTTCTCTCATGAGGCCTCAGAGCCAGCACACCTGACGGACAGCTTCAGACCACACCAGAGCACCACCCAATTACTGCCACAAAAATACCCTGAGTGTGAATTCAGCAGGCACCAGAGCCCTGCCATAATGAATCGTGATCCCTGGGGTCAGCTTCTGTACAACAGCTAGGCCAGTCTTCACAACCAGATGGCCTCAGGGTCACCCCACCCCCCAAAACACCTACTATATTATATAAGACCACCCTTCCAAGACTGAGAGACAGATCTACCTAACACAGAAACAGAGAGGCAGCCAAAATGAGGAAACAAAAATGTCGCAAATGAATGAACAGGACAAAACTTTCGAAAGAACTAAGCAAAATAAAGGCAAGTGATCTATTAAATAGAGAGTTCAAAACACTGACTGTGGATGCTCAATGAACTTAGGGGAACAACAGATCAACAAGAATTTACACAGAGAAACCATAAAAAAGGATGAAACTGAAATGACTACAATAACTAAAATGGAGAGCACATCAGATAGAATCCACAGCAGATTACATGAGAAAAAAGACCTTTTGAAACTGCAGTGTGAAACATTCAATATCAGAAATTCTAGAAAGTCGATATAATCAGAATATGTTATTATTAGCCATTAGAACAGATATGTGATTAACTCAACTATAAAGATACAAAGTTATAAATTTTCTGCTTAGAAGATGTAAATGAAAATAAAATAATCACAGCAGAAGTTGTAATTTGTCCACACTGTCTCATCACCATCATTTTCACCACCATGAATCTTCACAGAATACTAACCAAATATGCCGGGAGTATTTTCTAGTTCTAAAATTGCAAATGAACTTTAAAGTTTAGGGTAAAATACTGCACTAATATAAAACTCAGTAGCTAGTTTATTACAGAAATTATTAAAGCTCTAAAGTGCCTTATGCATTCACACCTTACAAGGTGTAAGTGACACGATGCAGACAAAGGTTTCCCTTTGCTTGTGCAATGTTTTCCTCACGAAAGAGTCTTCTTAGAAGACTTGCAAGTAAAATGCCTTTCAAATAAAACATCAGAAACAATATAATTGTTTTTGCAGAAATTTACTTGTTGAGTTAATGAGGAAAATGCCCTGATTTGGGTAAATTACACAAATGCAAATTTTAATGGATGTCCAAAACTCCAAACCATTTATTCAAAGTTGAAACAAAGTCTAGAGGATTTTATGGAATGTGTTGGTGGTCCTGCCCATATTCTGCATTTTTGCATAATTTTGTACAGACATCTGATATCCTTTCTGTTGATACTGATGTAACTAATTACTTCAGCATTTAAACATTTAAGGAGTTAAAGGGTTTTGTGATTTGGTTTGCATTTAATAATCTTCAATTCTCCGGCATTCAAAAACTTGGTTGGACTCCCAGTTTTAGTTACAGTATGTAAAGAGCATGGAAGTCATCACTCCTTACAATGAGAAAAATGTGGGCAAGCTGAAAATCAATGGCTTTTATCTTCTTGAGAACCGATGCTCCTGGGTACATTGAAACCCTGAAATGTGGAGCGACAGGCATACCCAGAAGACAGTCAAGATCTGCTTAGCTGGAGCAGAAGCTGCTGTAGTAATAACCTAGTACAAACCTGTAATTGCTAATTTTGTTGAATTGCTAGAGGTTGAGTGAGGACTAGCTTGGGAGTGAGAAATTCTTGGGGGCCACAGTTTTAACAGATCTCACACTTCCATTGCCATTAGCTCCAAAATCCCTTCATATTTATATTGTGATGACCTGAAAAGTACCCCCTTGGGGCTCTGGCAGGGAAAGGATAACCATTGTGAGACATACCCAGAGTCATCTTTACCAAAAGGCTACTCTCCATGGTGGCATGAGGCACCGAAGCTAGTTCTCCCTTCTCTCCGGGTGGGGGGAAGATGATGGCTTGCCAGCTGGCCAACAAGGTGTCTCCATGTGTATATTTGCGGTTGAATTGGCGCCCAGCCAGCCCCATGCATGTTTTTCTATAACTCTTTTGTTGTAGTAATATATATGTAACAAAGTTTAGTATCTTAACCATTCTTAAGTGTTCAATTCAGTGGCATTAGGTACAATTATATTGTTTTACAACCATCACCAGTATCCATCTTCAGAATTTTTTATCATCCCAAACGGAAACTCTTTACGCATCAAACAATGCCCATCGCCCCTCCCTTCGGGCCATGGTGGCTGCCATTGTACCTCCTGTGTCTACAGACCTAACTGTTCTTGGTGCCTCGTGCACATGGCATTGCACAGTGTTTGTCCTTCTGTGTGTGGCTTATCTCACCGAGGGCGATGTTTCTGGGTCGTCAGTGTTGTAGCATGTCAGAATTCCTTTTTAAGGCTAATAATATTTCACGGCATGTATATACATTTTGTGTATATTCACCCATCATTTTTCACGACTTTTTTAAATTTTATTTTTCACTTGTAGTTCACATTCAATATTTTATATTAGTTTTACATGTATAGCATATTGGTTAGGCAATCATGTAGTTTACAGAGTAGTCCCCCTGATATTTAAAGTACCCACCTGGCATGTACAGTTACTAAAATATTACTGATTATATTCCCTGTGCTGTACTTTACATTCCCATAATTATTTTGTAACTACCACTTTGTACTTAACCCTTCCACCTTTTCCACCCAGCCCACAATGCCCCTTATGCTTCAGTTACTGCTGTTCATTTATTTTGTTCTTTAGAGTACCACATAAAATCATGTGGTACTTGTCTTTCTCTGACTTATTTCACTCCGCATAATACCCTCTTGGTCCACCCATGTTGTGTTGCAAGTCATAAGGTTTCATTTTTTATGATTGAGTCATATTTCACTGTGTATATGTGCCACACCATTTTTATTCACCTGTCTGTCCATGGACACTTGGGCTGCTTCCATTTCTTGGCTATTGTAAATAATGCTGCAGTGAACATAGGGGTGCACATATCCTTCTGAATTAATGTTTCCAGTTTCTGTGGGTATATACCCAGAAGTGGGAGATGATGGTCTCCAGTGATACATCCCATAAGCAGTTAAGTGCAGACTGGTGCAGCCACTGTGGAAAACAGTATGGAGTTTCCTCAAAAAATTAAAAATGGAACTGCCTTTTGACCCAGCAACTTCACTTTTGGGAATAGATCCTAAGAATCTGAAACACCAATTCAAAAGAATATATGCACCCCTATGTTCATAGCATTAGTTATAGTAGCCAAAATCTGGCCCAAGTGCCCATCAGTAGATGAATGGGTAAAAAAACCTGTGGTACATTTACATAATGGAACACTACATGGGTGATTAGCGATTATTTTTTCACATGTCTATGGGCCATCTGTATGTCCTCTTTGGAGAAGTGTCTGTTACAGTCCTTTGCCTATTTTTTAATTGGATCGTTTGTCTTCCTGATGTTGAGTTGTGTAAGTTCTTTACATATTTTGCAAATTAACTGCTTATCATATGTATCATTGCTGAATATGTTCTCCCATATAATTGGGTTCCCTTCTTACTTTGTGGATGGTTTCTTTTGCTGTGCAGAAGCATTTTTAATTTGAAGTAGTTTCAATGGTTTATTTTTTCCTTTGTTTTCCTTGCCCTCGGAGATGTATCGGCAAAAATATTGCTATGCAAGATGACTGAAATTTTACTGCCTATGTTTTCTTCTAGGATTTCTATGGTTTGCAACTTACATTTAAGTCTTTAATGGACCTGGAGAATAGTATGCTAAGTGAAATAAGCCAGTCAGAGAAAGACAAATAGCATATGATCTCATTTATGTGTGGAATATAATGAACAAAATAAACTGATGAACAAAATAGAACTAGAGGCATGGATACATGGAACAGAATGACATCTCAAAAGGGAGAGGCAGTGGGGAGGGGACTAGAAGAAATCAGCCCAAGAACACATATGCACACAGGCACAGCCCATGGACACAGACAACAATGTGGTGAAGGCCCAGTGGGGGGTGAGGCTCTGTGGAGGAATGCAAAGTGAGGGAAATGGGGGACATCTGTAATAGTGTCAAAAAACATAAATAAATATAAAAATTGCTAAGGGTAAATAGACCTTAAGTTTCCTTATGAGAAGAAAAAATTCTATGTGGTGATGGATCTTAATTAGACTTATGGTAATCATTTCACAACATATGCAAATATCAAATGATTATGTTGTATGCCTGAAACCAATATGGTATATGTTAATTATAACTCAATTTTGAAAAAGACCAATGTACATTTGCAACAGGAGTACCAGTATCTGTAATTGTCCCAAAGTGGAGACAATCCAACAGTTCATACACATGGAACATATTCACGGAACTATCTCATGTCTTACAAAAGAATCACAGTTCGACCTCTTCGTGTTCAATAGATATTTAATCAGTCTGGGTTGCTGTTGCGCCTGCTGGACTCTAGTCTGAACTATCACTCTGATAAGTCACCTGTCTAGTCAGTTCCGAGTTTTATGATCTAGGTCATGTTACCTCAGTCTTCAAATTCTATTTGGCTTAACCGAATGTATTATTGCAAGTTATTCAAGTGATTATTTTTAAAAAGTTATGAGATCATTTCTCCTCATTCTTTTTAAGATGAAAGGTTATGTAAGTAAAATTTTATGTGATCTCTTTATCTATTTTTCCATTTATGAATATGTATCCATGCATAATAACATATATAAATACATATGCATATACAGGCATATGATGTGTCATTCAGAGGAGCCATAAAAGTTTTGCATTATTTATGCAAATGCATGGCTATATATATTATATGCTATATGAAACTCTTAAAAATGAAGAAAAAACACCCAAAGATCGATAACTCACAGAAAGCCTTCAGTGTTTTTAAAAATATTTTATTTTATTTTTAGAGAGAGGGAAAGGGAGGGAGATAGAGAAACATCAATGTGTAGAGGGGTTGCCTCTCAAGTGCCCCCTACCAGGGGCCTGGCCTGCAACCCAGGCATGTGCCCTGACTGGAAATTGAACTGGCAACCCTTTGGTTTTCAGGCCAGCACTCAGTCCACTTAACCACACCAGCCAGGGCAGCCTTCAGTTTTTTACTTCATGCAATAGTTTATTTATTGACTTACTATATATGAGGTAATTATTGACATAAATGTATGTGTTTTTGTTTCTACAATCCTTATCCAGAAGCCTTCTCTTTGTCAATCACAGATGCATAGTGGTGAAGGATGGCCATGCTGGGATGCAGAGAGAAACCATCACTGTCAGCCTTAAGGATATTTCAGAAACAAAAGCAGGTAAAGACAAAGTATTTTATGAGTCAGAGCTTAGTTTTTGTGAGAAAAAAAATAAGACCAATAGGAAAGAATGGCCATAATAACACATGGAAAAAGACTTGAAGAAGACACCGACTGCATGGAGGAAGTGGGCACGTAGTGTGACATCAGAGAACCCTGGCGGGTCGTGACAGAAAGAGAGGAGAGCAGCTTGGGGTTCCGAGAAGCCAGATCCAGCCTTCGGTCTTTCAGCCTGCTAGTGAGCATCTGGTGCCACCTGTTTGGGCAGGTGACTTAGAGGTCCTCAGTCTTATGGCTGGCAACCACCCAAAGCCGCGTGCATCCTTTCAGCGCATGTCAAACCAAAGAGAGGTCCACACTTGTTGAAATTTGCTTCATCCATCGAATTGTTCAGTTTTCATTGGCACAGGACACAGGACATTTCCTCAAGGAAAAGTGAGGAGGCTTGTTGTGTGGAGAGCAATGGTGGTCAGGATCAGGGAGAAGGTAAACTGGAGACACCAACCATTGATGTTCACACAACTTTTTTTCTGTGCAAATCTGTGTAAAAATTCTGTATATCCATGTTTGAGAGTACAGTAGGTCTAGTTACCACTAAAGCCTATGTCTGGTGATAGAATTCCTACCACTAATTTAATAACCTCCTTTCATTCTACAAAGAATTTTTTAACTTTTGTGCATTTTTATGTCTCTTCCTTGTCCTTTTTGCTTGTATGCTTTTCAAGCTATCCTGTCCCAAATCATTATTCTTCCATAAGAGTTTCCCAAATTTGTTGATTGCAATGGCAAATACTTGTGAAGTTCTTAATTTATTTGTGTATCTACTGATCACCTCTGGCATTCAACCTACAGGCAATGGAAGCCCACATTTCTTGGACAAGCAATGAAATGGCCAGTACTGGATATTTAATTCAATTGCCTACTTGTGGGGGCCTTTGAAATAAATATTTTAATATGTCAGGAAATAATAAGCAAATGTTTACACCATACCAAACTCAGACTCTTCCATAAGCCCATAAAAAATGTTAAGCTTTCTAAAAGGGACATACATGCTTTGTTTCAAATTAAGAGCAAACCAATTCCTGCTTCCAGATGTAAAGGGCCACTTCTGAACTGAGGTGGAAATCCCACTTCCATTTATGTTCATCCGAACCATCACTGTGGTGGTAATGTTTTGGGGAAGCAGGAGTGGGTGGACAAGGCAGAAGTGAGTGGAAGCTTGCAGGGTCCTCTTTGCCCGTGCCAGATCTCCATCGATTGTCTTCAAGTATATTGTAGTGAAAGTCCCATGAAGTGAGTAAAGGGGGACCATGAGGATGGAGAAAGATTCCATGACACAACCGTCAAAGCAATATGCTCTATCACTGTCACACTGTGTCACCAAAGGCCCATGACTTGTCACAGCTCTTTTCTCTCAGTGTAGAGCATGAGGAATCATCCCACCTTCTTTGCACTATTTCTTTGTATTATTGTACTGTTGTACTATTTCTCACCCTGCTTCAAACTTTGGTTGTATGTGGGAAGCCCTGTCCCGTGGAGCACTCCTGGCCACAGATGAGAATGAGTTGTCCTGGACACCATCTGTTCCGGCGGGAAAGGGGTGGCAATTCCCTCTAGTGGAGAATGCCCCAAGCCCTTCTCTAAAACGGCTTTGATTGGGATCAGTATGCGCAGGGGTATATAGTATGTGTGCAAAGCTCATTAATCAATGTCTAAAGGCTATAGTTATAGAAAACAGACATTATCTATAGATAACAATTGAAGGAACAGAGATTTGCCTCAGGCCAGGGTCTGTTAGACTGTGGATGCCAGATGGTTGTTAAGGCGTGGTTCATGAGATAAGCAGTTTACTCCTTCTGCTTTTGGGCTTAGATAGCTGATTCATGGCCACAGGGCTGTACAAAGCAGAGCAAGCCTCAAGGGGCATAACTCATTCTTTAGGCCTGATCTTCCACGGGAACCCTCAGGCTAGTATCGGGGGCATGCCTGCCTCCAGCATTCCCGGCGTTCTACTAGAGACTTAAAGGCCTCTTTCAAGGCCTTGCTCATGTGGGGCTGCTGTCTCCAATACCACACAAAGTAGTCCCCAGCAGTTGTATTTCTATCCTTTATGGTTCTTCCTAAAAATATGGTCATTATTCCATGTCCTTAATTGTTAGATAAACCTTTTTTCTATTTCAGTGCCTCTTTAATAGGGGTTCATTTGAAAATTGATATATTCACTTAATGTAATGAGTATTTCTGAGAAAGGCACAGTGAGACTGTGGTGCATCTGAACTGAATTGCTCCGGATGAAGAGTGTGTTGAAGGAGCAGTTATGACATAGCTATTGTTTGCTCAGCATTGAGGCCTAAACTGTGAGGACCAGTCAGACTCTGGGCTTGGACTTTCTACGTAGGCATCATATCTATTTGCTTATTAGAAGAGACCCACAAGTTATTTTCTGTCTAATTTATTTATGTATGAGGCTCACTAGGAGATGTATTTAAACTATTTCCATCAGCTGTGTGCCACGTTTTAGAGAATGGTACGTGTGTAAATAAGTGCTTTTATAACTCCATGTAGCCAGACTCTACTTAAGCTACACTTGGAGATATAATTTGGACAAGTAGAGGATTTCATGAGGAGGGCGATATGAACAAAGTTTCAGGAATGTTAGAATGAGCCTACAGAACTTGAAAGGTATTTCTAAGGGCAAGGACTTATATATACATATATATATATGGACATATATATATATGTATGTAACTGAAAACAGGCCAGCCACCCTTCCTCGGTCTCGGCTGTTTCACTCGGTTCTTTGTGCTCATGCCGCGCCTCGCTGGTTGGAAGCGTTAGTGAGTGTACACGAAAGTGTCTGATATAGTGAAGATGGCCAACAAATACCCATTTCTATCTTATGCAAGTAAGAGTGTATGTGGAAGAAGCAGTGAGCAGGAAAATAAAGGATGTTTCCGCAGGAAAAATGGAAAATTATTTAGAATATTTAGGATATTGGAAATCTTATATAATAATTAAATCTGAAAAAAAGTAGGATGTGGGATTTATCATAGTAAGAAAAGCAGTGTCAGATTATCATCCTTCGTGAATTGCAGTGCATTGTAAAAACAGCCTAAGGTCAGGAGTCAACACATTAGATGAAAGGAAATTTTAATAAACAGGAAAATATCTGAGTCCAAATAATATGACTTACATCAAAACAAATATGTGAAAGAACCATCTTCTTAAATATGTGAGTAATCATATAAAGTTAATAATCAAATATGCATTCTCAAATAAGTGAAGCCTATGACAAAATTGAATACGTACATATGTTTTTAAACTGCAAAGTTAAAAATCATCGTTTTAAATTAAATGAATAATTTTATCAAATAATGAAAATCAGAGTCTATCAAGAAAGTTAAGCCCTGACTGGGTGGCTCGGTTGGAGCGTCGTCCTGGGCACCAAAAGGTTGCAGATCTGATCCCTGGTCAGGGCCTGTATGGGAGACAACAGATCCATGTTTCTCTCTAACCTCAATGTCTCTCCTTCCTCTCTCAAAAAAATCAATTAAAAACATATTTTTAGGTGAGGATTTCAAAGAAGGTTAAATCAATAAAATATGGATGCAAAACCTAGGCTGTGAAAACATTTGCTAAATGGAGAAAATGCCAGGGAAGATAATAGTGTTGGAGGAATAAGAATCTCGTGCAAATCTCATGTATATGGAGCTCAGACAAGGGTCGAAATCACCAAAGCCACAAGAAGAAAATCTTCATAGCTTTTAATCGAAAGAGCCTAAGGAGAAACTTACTTCCTATTCAAACTCACGGCCTGAGTTTAACACCAACAGATCTCTGAGGTATATTTATCTCTAGTGCTAATAATTTCAAACAGCCAGTTAATGGTGGAATGAAAAGACATTCTACTTTCTACCTTTAACTTTTCTCCTATTTCTATTGATCCACAGAACTTTTCCTAGTGCTGCTTTAATGTCTTTGTCCCTCAGACAGTAGATCACAGGGTTCAAGGTTGGGGGTGCCACAGAATAGAAGACAGATACCAGCAAGTCTAGAAGGGAAGGCTTGTCAGACGCTGGCTTTAAATACGCAACGGTGCCTGTTAGAAGGAACATGCTCACGACAATGAGGTGAGGCAGGCAGGTGGAAAAGGCCTTGGACTGCTTCTGTCTGGTTGGGATCTTCAGCACAGTGGAGAAAATACACATGTAGGAGACCACAATGCAAACTAAACATGAAAATGCATAACAGACACCGATGGCCACGCTGACATTAATGGTCACGTGCTGTTCTGAACAAGTGAGCTTTAGTAGGGCAGGAACATCACAGAACAACTGTTGTATCTTATTGGACCCACAAAATTTCAAAGAGAATGTCCCAGTTGCGTACAAGATTCCCAAGGCCCCTCCATTGAGCCAGGACACAGCTGTCAAAAGGACAGAGGTGCCTTCACTCATGACAGCTTCATAATGCAGAGGGCGGCAGATGGCAACATAGCGGTCATAGGACATCGCTGTGAGGATGCTGATCTCTGACCCGGCCATTAGCACCACCAGGAAGAGCTGTACCGCGCACCCCAAGAAAGAGATGGAGTCAGTGAAGGTGACGGAGTTGAGGATGGACTTGGGGACTGTGGCAGAAATGAGACAGAGATCTAAGAAGGACAAATGCCTGAGGAGAAAGTACATTGGGGTATGGAGGTGATGGTCAAGAACTGTGAAGAGAATGATGATGAGATTCTCCCACATGGCCACGAGGTAGAGCAGCATGAAGTCCCGACAGCGCCCGACTCTCAGTCAACCTCACAAACGAGGGTTCCGTCACCAGGCTTTGATTCGCCATGGGTTACAGTCACTAGCCACCTGTTCAGTCAAGAAAAGTAGTTATGTTAATATAACACGTAAAATCCATGTGCTGCTTTAGTTTTGAAACATATACATTAGCATCCTGGGCTAGAAAGTATAAAAATACAAAAATAGTCCTATTTATTGTTGACTTGGGTACGAAAACAACCATGGATATAACATTCCAATATAACTGGAGTTAAATCTGTTGTCGAAGAAGAAAAGAACTCCCTAATTACTTAGAAATTATTTTGAATAAGTTTTACTTTGAATGGGAATTGCCAGTCTGACTATGTGATTATGACAAAGTGCAATTTCTGCTTTTTCATCCTCACCCAAGAACATGTTTATTGAGTTTTAGAGAGAGAGGAAGGAGGGGAGAGAGAGAGGGAGAGAAACATCTATGTGAGAAAGAAACAGCAATCATATGCACCCCAACGGGGGACCAAACCCGTAATCTAGGCATGCGCCCTGGCCAGGAATCGGACCTGTGACCTTTTGGTTTATGGGACAACATTCCAACCAACTGAGCCACACTGTCTAGGGCACAGGTGCACTTTTTATGCATAAATTTTCTTGTGAATTAGATGTCATGGACTCATTTCCTGCTCACTGCATATTGTAAACTGTTTAAATATCATCATTATGAGATGATATTCTAATTTTTTATTCAGTTCCTACTGAACGACATTAAGGTTGCTCCCTGTTTCTTCACTAAAAAAAGAAATTAATTCTTTGTTGCAAATGTCAGAGGATTTCGTTGTTGATGATGTTCTAGTGCAGATATTTAGTGTGGCACACAAAAAACAGAACGCAATTCTGGCAATTTTGATTAATTGGTTTATAAATGTTTGGTGCCATTTTTAATGAAAAGAGAGCTAGACTTGAGACCACCCAGGTCATTGGCATGTAACACTAGGAAGGGGTTAATTAACGGCAAGAACCAGCAAACGTTAGCCGTGTCCCGTGCATCTAGTGAGAGAAGCAGTGTCCTCTGACCTTGAAGGGCTCGTTGTCCAGGGCCACTCAGACGCGCCAGCGTGAGGAGGTCTGCGGGCACGTTTTCCTCCTTCAGATCATCTTTGTTTCTAGAACCTCTCTTTGATTTTTCTTCAGCATCACTGAATTGACAACTTCTTCATCCCCATGTAGCCATCATTCATCTCTAATATCTGTGGCCTTTCCTGTAAGCACCTTAATGCAAGAAAACATGATCATCTCTAACCTTTGCCAGTGCAGCGCCACCTCCCTGCGCCAGGCTCTAAGTGGGCGGCGACTACACAACCTGAGAGGACTCCCCACGTCCGCGCCTTTCTCACTAGCTCCCCCTGTTCTTGCCGGGTTTCTGAGTATCCTGGCCCTGAGCCCAGCCTTGCTGCACTATCGCCTGTGTCCCCAGAAGTCATGTGTACGTGCCATGCCGCCACACCTTGGGGTTTCTGGTAAAAGCTGGATGGAGTGGAGCTTCATACCCTTCATCCTTAGACTGTCCTGCCCGTGGAAAGCCGCCTTCGGTTTAATTTCAGTGCCTTGGCCGGACAAGTGCCCCAGGGCCCACCCAGCGTTTGTGTGGCTGAGCAGGAGCGGGCGTTAGTCATCCTCCGTGCGGCGTGAGCAGGCTTCAAAGTCCCCCTCCCTGCGCTGGTGCTCCTCCTCTCCTCCTCGGGAGTTAGGCCCTGCCCTTCCGTCGATTCTCTGTGCTTCCTGCACCCTGCACGGTAACAGTGTCGCAGCTTCTGGCAAGTTCCGTTTTGTCGATCTCTTATTAATCTGTAATTCCAAAAAGTGCAAAGAAAACGTATATGTGGTTTGACCAGGGCAGCTTCCTTCTCACAATGTGGACTTATTTTTGATGAATAAACCACTATTTAGCCTTGGCTGCTGTGGCTCAGTGGATTGAGCGTGGGCCTGCGAACCAAAGGGTCGCTGGTTCAATTCCCAGTCAGGGCACATGCCTGGGTTGCTGGCCAGGTCCCCAGTGGGAGGTGTGTGAGAGGCAACCACACATTGATGTTTCTCTCCCTCTCTCTCCTTTCCTTCTCTTTCTAAAAATAAATAAATAAAATCTTTAAAAAAACACCACTATTTATTTTAACATCTAAAAGCTAGACTTACTGGTTTTACAATTAAACACAATTATCAATATTTTCCATAATCAAACACAATTATTAGCATTTTTGGTATGAAATCTTACTACATTTTAATATTATGAGTCTATCTAAAATAAAGTAAATTTACAAAAACCCAAAAGCTAACATTTTCTATTTTCATCTGATAGAGAAGAAATTGTTTGAAGCCTAATACTGTACTAATGGGAAATAGTCATATTTTTAAGGTAATACATTAGTGGCAAGCATCAAATATATGGCGGAAAAAAAAGAGCATCTCAAAGAAAAAAAATTAGGCATTATATTTATTTTATTTTTCTTAAGAGTAGAAAAAAGTTACATAATAGAGAAGAGACAAAAGAGAATGACAAAGTGAACTGAAAATATATTTGGTTTCGGGAGGTTTAAGACGATTAGAAGCTAATGATGAAGAACCAAGCAGCGCATCTGAGTCCCTCTCGTCCTTACACACACGCGCATGAACACACTTCCCACCACACACAACCACACACATGGCAGCACAACGTGAACAGGCAACACACACTCACACACACTCACACGGCTTCCAGGTGTGACTTGTAAATCGGACTAGAGTGTCACAGACATTGCGTTAAGGAAAAACACCCTGATCGTGTCAGGCACAGTGGCACGTGTTCACATACCTGTTCTGTCCAACACCCCGTCGTTGCCCGAGAATGAGCTGCACTGGCCCCCGGGCGTGAGCGAAGGTGAGCGCCGCTCCTGGGACGTGTGGCCGACCCGACGAGGGTCCGCGAGACCTGGCACCGCCTTGTAAGGAGGAAGACAGAGAAGGGCGGTTAAAACGCAGAACTACGTGAAAGGAGTTACGAGGGCAGAAAGATGGACAGACATGGTTACTACGCAGGTCAGTACAGAAGGGCAGGGGCGGGGGGGGGGGTGGGTTCAAGCAAAAGAGGGCGGGAAACAGCGTCACGTGTTCCAGAGAGTGACCTCCAAGACTAAGGAAACGGTGACAACCGGGTTCAGCAGGACAGCCCTGGGGGCTTATGCGGAGCCAATTAAACAGAGCAGCAGGGCCAGAGGGAACAGACCAGGGAAGCGGTAAGCACCCCGAACATACTCCTGTATGCTGGCAATAAAGTCTTCGGGAAAGCCTAGGCGTTCATCATGCTGAGCAGTGGCTCACTGCCGTTACTCATCTTGAATACTACTCGGATCTTCATCTTGCAGCATACTACTACAGACATTCAAAGATACAGGCAGACCTGAAGACGTGCAAAAGGAAGAGAGACAGAAAGGGGACAGAGGCAGTGAGGTACGCAGACGAGGAAGGAAAACCGAACGAGGGCAGGGAGGCAGAGAGAGCAGCCCTTCACCGCGGGAGGGTGGAGAACGCCGACGGGGCAACACGCCGGGCCGGGAGAAGGCGCCCCCGCGTGGAGCGGGGGAGAGGTCGCCGTGGGCGTCCGCACGCTGTTCCGTCGCCTCTGCAGCCGCGTGAGCGCCGCGCAGACGCACCGCGCGTGTCTGCGGGGGGAGCATTGGCGGCGCCCACCCGCGCAGCACCCGCTGCCCCGCGCAGGAGGCTGTCTGAGGACTGAGATGACCGGTGATGTCAAGTTCAAAAGGCTCCTAAGGAAAGGCAATTGCGTTGAATTTTGCCAACTTTGGGGCCCTTTGCTAGAGAAAGACAGCCCTGGCCCTGCTTTCGGAGCAGTACTGAGGAGCCTAACTCAAAGGTCACAACCCGGCCCCGCTAGGCGAGGCGCGCGGCGCGCTCACGGCCTGCGCTGCTGCCCCCACTCCACCCCCACCCCGGGCTGGGAGCGGGGAGCTTGCAGCGCTGTCGGCGGGCCCTGCGAGCTGTTTCCAAACGAGCCAACCCGTGTGCGTCACGGAAGGTCAAAACCCATCAACCAGGGCGCGTCCTCTCATGCTCCTCGCTCCCGCAATGCTTGGCTTTGGCAGTGGGTTCTTGTCCCCTCGGCCTAATATGCCTGGGATCACCTATGAACTAGGTGAGAACTCTGTGCGCACCGCTCTCCAGAGAATGTCGATAACATAATAAACCTTTGATGTATTATGATACCCTTGTCCACAGCAATTCCACATAACTGAGTAAAAGGCTCCAGCTGTGTCCCAACGGAGCTTCCGAAACTTTTGAAATGTTTATAGTGCATGGAACAGCCCTAAAATAAGGGGGTTCTATGGGACAGCCTTAGCATTCAGTGGGGTTCGGTTTACACACTTCTGAACTATTTCTATATCACAGTAAGACAACTCCGTCACTGCTGGCGGAAATGGGAGGGCGAGGGTGGAAAGAACGCGGGGGCGGGGAGAGGAGGCGGCTTGCACAGCGCCGGTGCGGTCTCGGTGGCGTCTCACTGCAAAGTGGAGGCAAGAAGCATGGCATCTACAGAGGACTACCGACGAGAATGCTTTCCCCAATACAAACGCATTTATTTTAGATTTCAAAATAATTTTTGGCGAGAAAATAAAAATGAAATAGCTAAGTAATTTGGGGGCTTCTCTCCAAAATTTCTGTTTAAAAAAGTTCTCTTTTCAAGTCATAGAAAGAGCCAGAACACTGCACATAGTTTTCCCATGGGCCTCCAGATTCCTGTTTGAAGGCCCCTCCCACTCCATTCAAACTTACGATAATTTTGATGGAGTATCTCTGTCCTCTACATACCCGTATTTGTTTTCTTTGTGTAGTCTCTGATTTCTAGGTGGGAAAAAGTGTTATTGGTGTCCTGTGCCTCACACAATTCTTTCCTGAAGAAGGGGCAAGGCTTTAAAAGCAGTCACAGGTGGACCTTCACAGACTCCATGGGGCCTCCCAGCAGGTCACTTTTCGTTCTGCTTACACTTAGTTCTGAGATTCTAAAGCCTGGGAGACCTTGCCCTTAACTCCCACCTCAGGCCTGAGAGCTGCTGCCACTGCCCTTTCCTCCAGTGAAACAGAAGATGAGCTCTCTCTGGGGCTCATTAGAATAAACTCCACAGCAACATTTTAATTATTGTTATGTGTATATGTCTATTGATCCTAAGACATTCATTTGCTTCTAAAGCATGTAACAATTTCAGTTTAGAGCTGCTCCCACTAATCTTTAAACTGAGTCTAATAACCTCAGTTCAGCTTCAGTAGAGAGGGACACTGAGTGACACTAGTCCTCTGACTTTGAGATCAGTACATGGTTTTGCTTAAGGCCTTGAGCCACGAAATGCCCCATTGACCTTTCCTTTACTCCCTCCCTGGACTTCAGCCAGCTCCCAGGGAGGGTAACTGCCCTTCATTCCCACTAGTGACCGGAGATGCCAGAGTAGAAAGTTCCAAGAATCTCCTAATTTCTGACCCTGTAGCCATCCTCGGGCGAACTCCATGGCATGGAAGAATCCTTTGCTCCTCTTGGAAGCAGCGTCACCATGAAACCCAGTAGGGTCTTCTCCGTTGCTGGATAAAGTGGGGGACATTTTTCAGTGCCTCATCATGTAATGTCCTCATCTGCTAGAACAGACATAAATTTTCCTTTATTTGTTCATTGTTTTGCTCCAATTATTGCCCCGCCAGATACCCTGGATGATAAACGCTCCAAGGCACGTATATCTTGTTTCTATCTTCTTGCAAACTCTTGTTGACACTCTCACACACTCACAATGGAGTTGGTGTTTAGATTAGGACTTCATGCTCATCATTTTTCCATATCATGATGGCATTTAGTAAAAATCACAGGACAGTCAGCCTCATGGACCATCATCATAACAGTTTTTCTCAATTGATTTTTGACAGAGAAAGGAAGGGGGGGGGAGGGAAAGAGGAAGGGGGGGAGAGAGAGAGAGAGAGGGAAGCATGGATTTGTTGTTCCACTATTGGTGAGTTCATTGGTTGTTAGTTGTATGTACCCCAACCGGGGATCCAACCGGCAACCTCGGCGTATCAGTATGACATTCTAACCAGGTGAGTCACCCAGCCAGGGCATATGAGTTTTTTAATCATCTTATCAATTTCCAAATAACTTGGAAGAATTTTTATGGAAATTGAACTTAGATCAATGTAGAGAATACTGTCATGGTAACAAATAAAGGTAGCATATTTTTCCCTTTAAAAACATTTAAAAAATGATCTCTGCAATGTTTAGGGTTTTAGCACACAAGTCATAAACATATTTTGTTATACTCATCTCCAAATACTTCATTTCTTATCCAAATCTGTATTAGTTTGCTAGTGCTACCATAAGTAAATACAACAGACTGGGTAACTTCAACAGAAGCATATTTTCCCACAGTTCTGGAGGCTAGAAGTCCAAGATGAAGGTGTGGGTAGGGCTGGTTTCCTTCAAGTTCTTTCCTTAGCTTGTGTGTAGCTATCATTTTGTTATTTATTTATTTACTTCCTTTTAATTGAATTTATTGTGGTGACTCTGGAACTAGATTATGTAGGTTTCAGGTGCACGACTCTGCAACACAGCACCTGCACCCTGCGTCGTGCACTCGCCACCCTAAGTCAGTCTCCTTCCGTCTCCACTTATCCTCCCTTGACCCTCCTCCACCTCCCCCACCCATTCCCCAGGCAATCACCACACCATTGTCCATATCCGTGAGTTTTTTCTCTTCTTCATTCTTCTTTTGCTCAATCCCTTCCCTCAACAACCCTCCAGAGCTGTCAGCCTGCTGTCTATGAGTCTATTTTGCTTGTTAGTTTATTTTGTTTATTAGATTTCACATTTAGGTAAATCATATGGTATTTATCTTTCTCTGACTAGCTTACTTCACTTAGTATAATACCCTCTAGGTCCACTCATGCTGTTCTAGTAGGTAAGTAAAATATACTTTCTTTTTGTGGCCAAGGAGTATTCCATTGGGTAAATGTACCACAGCTTTTTTATTCATCTCTCTACTGATGGACACTTGGACTGCTTACAAATCTTGGTGATTTTAAACAACATTGCATTGAACACAGGGGTGCATATATTCTCTCAAATCAGTGTTTCGGGTTTGTTCATATATATCCCAGAAGTGGAATCACTGGGTCATAAAGCCCTTCCATTTCTAATTTTTCAAAGTAACTCCATACTGCTTTCCACAGTGGCTGCACCAGTCTGCATTCCCACCAATAGTGCATGAGGGTTCCCCTTTCTCCACATCCTTGCCAGCACTTGTTTGTTGATTTATTGATGATAGCCATCCTGACAGATGTGAAATGAAACCTCATTGTGGTTTTAATTTGCATTTCTCTGATGATAGTGATGTTGAGCATCTTTTCATATGTCTATTGGTCATTGGTATGTCTATTCAGAAATGTCTGTTCAGCTCTGTGGCCCATTTTTAAAAATCAGATTGTTTGTTTTTTTTGTGTGTTGTTTTATAAGTTCTTTAAAATTTTCGATATTACCCCCTTATCAGATGTATCAGTGAATATGTTCTCCTGTTTAATGAGTTGTATTTTCATTTTGTTAATGACTTCCTTTGCTGTGCAAAACCTTTTTAGTTTTATGTAGTCACATTTGTTTACTTTTTCTTTCATTTCTCTTGTCCAAGGAGATATATCAGGAAAAAAAATATTGCTACAGTAAATGTCCAAGATTTTACTGCCTATGTTTTCTTCTAGGATTTTTAAGGTTTCAAATCTAACATTTAAATCTTTAATATATTTTGAGTTTATTCTTGTGTATGGTGTGAGGTATTATAGTTTCATTTTTTCTACATATCTGTCCAGTTTCCCCAACATCATTTATTGAATAGACTACCTTTACCATATTGTATGCTTTCACCTTTTTTTGTCAAATATTAATGGACTATAAAGGCATTCTTGGTTCTCTATTCTGTTCCATTGATCTATATGTCTGTTTTTATGTCAACACAATGCTGTTTTGATTATGATGGCTTTGTAATATAGTTTGATATCAGGTAGTGTGATTCCTCCAACTTTGTTCTTCTTTCTCAAGAATGCTATGAATAGTCAGGATCTTTTGTGGTTCCATAAATTTTTGGAATATTTGTTCTAGTTCTGTGAAATATGTCATTGGTATCTTGACAGGAATTGTGTTGAGTATATAGATCACTTTGGGTAGTATGGACATTTTAATGATGTTAATATTCCTATCCATGAACACAGTATATGCTTCCACTTATTTGTGTCTTCTTCAATCTCTTTCTTTAGTATCTTACAATTTTCTGACTACAGGTCTTTTACATCCTTGATTAAATTTACTCCTAGGTATTTTATTCTTATTTACATATTTATTCATTTATTATCATTATTTATT